>JAMKCH010013203.1:0-53852 GCA_023653785.1 Ophioderma brevispina
GCAGCATGATTCTTTGGTATCCTTGAGTAGAAGCCTGCTTCTTTATGTGTGCATGGAGATAGATAGTTAGATTTTTAGTATCTGATTATTACACCATCATCCACTAACAGAACAACTACCGCTAGCTAGAGTCTTAAACTATGAAGGGATGCATGCATACAATATAGAATGGAGGTTCTACAAGTTATTCAGAAATAACAAAATGAAGAATGAATGAGTAAATGAATGACTGAAACAATCCAAAAATACTTTGGTAATTTTTAACAGTAATGCCTCACATGACCACATCCATTTTCTGGTATTTTGGTCAATTGTAAACATGAATTAATAACTCCGTATTAAATACTAACAATATGATAACAGTAAATCACACATTGACAGCACCAGGCCAGCAGCACATAAAAGATTACCTGGTAGAATGGCAATAGGACCTGTGAGGTACAACTTGACAAAGAAAATCAGCAGTGCATTTAAGGCATGTTATTAAATTTATAGGGCAGCCATTTTGAACATGGCAGCCATATTGTTTATGTGATACATACAGACAAAAATGTAAAATGTTTAACCATACCAAGACACCAATTATGATTTAGAATGTTGATTAAATCTTATCATTTACCATGACACATATAAAATCAATACTACCTTTAAAATATAACGGTTACAGTAGCTGCCATTTTTAATTTGGCAGCCATTTTGAATATGGCAGCCATTTTGATATCATGTACATTGGCATTTGCAACAATAAAATGTAGGTTTGGATATGTTGAGGGCCCAAAGTTTTAGAAAAATCAACAAAACCCATGGTTTGCACTGTAAACTACAAATTAAGCAGCTTTTTCCCGTGAGCGGCAGCCATCTTGAATTTAGGCCCCAATGTGTGACCGCCATTTTGAATTAAACTACAATTTTGGTGAAATAACAGAAATATTGATTTAAAAAGTTAAACCAAGTCTTATCTGACCTATATAATAAAGTTTACAACCACATATTTGCAATAATTAATGCCTTTTTATAGGGTGGCGGCCATTTTGAAAATGGCGGCCATATTGGAAGGAAATTAATTTGGCCCCTAGACCAGATTTGTTTACCATATCAATAGCTACCTCTGTGCCAAATTTGGTACTTTTCACCCAAAATGCACAATACTTTCACCATTCTGCATGACTAATATTATAGCCAGTCGTTTTGGAGATGGCCTTCCAAATGACTTGCAGACAACTTAAAGCAATCATTAGCAAAGTTTTGAAGAGCGCCCCCAATTTTCAAAATTGATTTTTTGCAAAGTTATGTTGGTAATTGTCAAAGAAACTATACCTGCGAAAGAGAATGCTCAAAAATGCGGATTTATCATTAAATTAAGCGATTTTGTAATTAGAATTGGAATTCCAGATTGTACTTAAAGCAGAGCTGGACATGCTAAAGTATATGGCCGTCATGTGGAAATAGAGGCCACTCAAAAAATGATCTCTAACTTGACTTGCCGAGCCAATAAAAAAACTACTAGATGACGCCCAGATACGCCTATGGCGCTATTTGCCCGGCCATTTCATATGGAAGGCCGTTTCCAGCAGACCGTGAATTATTATCGGGATCCGATATTAATTCAAAATTCCTTCGTTTGGCGACACAGACATGGTAGAGCTTAACCATTCACAGTTAGTTACCAGCCAGTTACCAATTGCAACCGCGGTTAAAATCGCCATTTTTTTTTGAAAAATTGGTGGGCGCTCTTAAAAAAGGTGCTAATATTGCTTTAAAGGGAAAAACGGATAGAAAATATTAAAACATAATGAAATTGACCCTTAACGAAATCACTTCCTCTAGTTTGAACACAATTTCGGTGTTGTAACAAAAAGGAGTAACTAATATTAATTTCTCTTTAAGCTTCATTTCTCTGACCACAGACGCCATGGGTGCTGACGTACTGCCCAGCATTTTGAAAAGTAAAGCAAAGTGAAAAGAATGAATTCATCAGCTCGCAGACCATTGTTATTTCTAGGCTAATACGACTAATTTATCGTCAGAGCAGTATATTCTATAAAGCCTGAGTACAATGTTTAATTTGTCAAAGAGCATGCTAGCTAACATTGTAAATTCTGGCAGGGATGTCACACCTTGCTTTTCTGTAGCCGGAAATACATGAAACTCTGCTGTTTTTACCAAATGTAAAGAGCACAGATTGTTCTTGGATTTGGTGAAAGCGATTTCAAGCGAAGGGCATATTGCCGTTTCAAAAATCACCGAGTATAAAAACCCAAGCTTGTTGCAACATACTTTGCTCATGGAAAACATGTGTATTTTGTTGGAAACAATGACTAACAATTGTCGCAACGCAATGCCCTGAGTAGTACTAAAGAGGAAAACTACATAATTTTGCTATAATTTGATCCTAAAACTGTTGATATAGAGGAGGAGCAGGATATCATAGGGGCCTTATGTAAAGGGAATTCGTTTACTCCACTACAGAAAAGGTTGCTGACCCGTTGGTAGTTAGTATGGACCCTTAACATCAATGCTAGGTAGGTAGTACCTCAAATTGTGGTATTCCACTTTTCCAATAGGGGCCAATTTTTAAGTTTACACGGGGTCAAACTTTTAACTCTCAATATGTTGGAAAGTTTGCCATATTGTCATCTAATTATAAGGATTCAAAAAGGTATAGTTTTGTACCACCTACGACCATTGGTTTTGGAGTATAGGTGTATGTTAAAAAAATGGCTAAATGGTAAAAAAAAGGTCCATATCAATTTGTAAAGGGTCAACAGAAAAGTTCATCTGATTCTATTTTAAATACATGCAAGTTATTGCCTGAGGTAAGAGGACTCCAAAAAAGTATAGTTTTGATGATGTTAAATGTTTTACTTACGGAGATAAGGGTCAATGAGGTCAACGCCAATGGATTATGTGGCCCTATGACCTATTTTGTCGCATACATGAAAACTATACACTACAGAAGGTACAAAAAACTATTCTATTTACGCATTAAGGTAGAGAAACGACTTTATCATTTTCAACAAAATCGGAGCTTCTGATTTGCCCCTGTACCAAATAGAAATGAAATTTTTTAACCATTTCAGACATTTTTTTTTTACCCTATAACTCCAAAACATTGGGCCATTAGATGTTACAACCTATACATTTCTGGAATCCTTACAACTAGACGGACAATAGGGCCAGACATTTCAACATGATTGGAGCCATTTTAAAAGTGTGACACTGTGTAAACTTAAATTGGCCCCTATGAAAACGTGACACCACAATTGAGAGTACTAAATACGTTCTGTTAGTGAGGGAAACGATGATGTTTGACCGGGGTTGCTAGCTCCTCCACTAATACGTATTTATCCTTATCTTAAACAGCTGTGAAAAATGAATTAAGTTAATTTGGCTTTAATTCGACAATTGAGTCCAAATAAAACCGCCGTCGTTTGCGGGGCAGTTACAAGCACACAAATGCTGGAACTACTTTGTTTTCAATCGAGATGCCAGGTCCCGCTTAATGGCACTGGATCACAAAGTGTGAAATTATAAACATAACAAACTAGTCTAGGGCCTATTCCGTCCTTTTAAAATAAAAATGACGGCACTGCAGTGACCAGTCACAAATGTCCCCTCTTAATGCACAGATGATTTTTAGTTGAATATCGAATACGATACACTTTTTCCAACTCACTGCCCAGTTAAAACGATAGTGATCACTTTGATTTTGCCATATCTCCATCGCGCCACTGTACAAACCAATAGGAAAGTTAATCGACAGACAATGCCACCTACTAAATATGACATATTAAAAAATTACATCATTTGTGTTCAGTATAGGTAGAATGGACCTTTGAGAACACATTAACTTTTTTGTTGCATATTTATATTTTGTATGAAACGAGCCGTGTTAATTTGTGTTTCTTTTTTTTCCGAATTTGAAAATGTTTTGCCCCTAATGTTAAGGTTTCTTTGTGGAATTCTAATTGTGTTGCTTAATTATTATTGTCTTATGGCCCTGTATGTGTGTTGTAAATTCGTGCAAAAAATTACTTCAGGAAAAGTGGTTTCCGGGTGGTGGGGGTGGGGGCATGGACCACCTTGTCCACTAACGAAGTAGGAATACCTTGTCCATTTAAGTGTTAAAACAGATTAAATCTGTTAAATTTTTAACTTAAAAGTATCGGGGAAATCGTGATCGTGACGATTTTTTGAATTTCTGCTCTCTATGGCGAATCGAACCTGGTGGTATATCACCAGATTCGATTCGACGTAGATAAAGCATCGATTCCAAAAATCATACCTTTATTCTCTAAGTGGATGTAGCCCCGTGAGGCTTAAAAAAAAAAAAAAAAAAAACTCTTAATGCACAGATGATTTTTAGTTGAATATCGAATACGATACACTTTTTCCAACTCACTGCCCAGTTAAAACGATAGTGATCACTTTGATTTTGCCATATCTCCATCGCGCCACTGTACAAACCAATAGGAAAGTTAATCGACAGACAATGCCACCTACTAAAATATGACATATTAAAAAAATGACATCATTTGTGTTCAGTATAGGTAGAATGGACCTTTGAGAACACATTAACTTTTTTGTTGCATATTTATATTTTGTGTGAAACGAGCCGTGTTAATTTGTGTTTCTTTTTTTTCCGAATTTGAAAATGTTTTGCCCCTAATGTTAAGGTTTCTTTGTGGAATTCTAATTGTGTTGCTTAATTATTATTGTCTTATGGCCCTGTATGTGTGTTGTAAATTTCGTGCAAAAAATTACTTCAGGAAAAGTGGTTTCCGGGTGGTGGGGGTGGGGGCATGGACCACCTTGTCCACTAACGAAGTAGGAATACCTTGTCCATTTAAGTGTTAAAACAGATTAAATCTGTTAAATTTTTAACTTAAAAGTATCGGAGAAATCGTGATGCTGCTTAAGAAAGAAAATAAATGTACGATATTTTGAATTTCTGCTCTCTATGGCGAATCGAACCTGGTGGTATATCACCAGATTCGATTCGACGTAGATAAAGCATCGATTCCAAAAATCATACTTTTATTAACTCGAAGTTCTTGCATTGTTTGAAATCAGTAAAATTTCAAAAGGACGACGATAGTTATAGCAGGGGACTGCAGTGAAAGAGTGTGCGCTTCCGGATAAAATTGTGAATGTTTGCACACAAGTACTTTAGGCATTGATATTCCATAAAATTGATGGAAGCACTTGCCAACCACCCTTAATGGACCCCAGGTTGGGTTTCAAGGTTTTACAGGGGTCAACATTTTAAAATGTTCCGATAATGTTTGAAAATTACACCATGATGTTTGTCTGGTTACAAGAAATCCAAAAGGTATAGTTTACACTATATATGGCTTATAGTTTCGGAGTTATGGGTTAAAAACTGTAAAAATGGTGAAAAAGTCAATTTTAGTGTGAACATGGGTCAAAAGTTGCTTTGATTCAGGTAATATGTGGTGCAAATTGTTTCCCTGGCTTAAAGGATTAAAATAAGGAATAGTTTGCCTTATCTGTTATGCTTAGTTTTCACGTGATCCATCAAAATAGGTCACAGGTCAATAGAATCCAATAGCTGCCAGTAGCTGTTGACTTTATTCGCCATTTGGTTAATAACCAAACATTTAGGATTGTTAAAACTATTCCTATATTTCATTCTATGAGCTGTGAACCACGTTTTACAAAAATTGGAGCAACTTTTACCTTTTGATCCTGTACAAACCAAAATTGACTTTTTGACCATTTTTACAGTTTTTACCCCATAATTCTAAAACTATACAGGTAGTCCAAACTATACCTTTTTGGAATCCTTGTAACCAGACAAACATCAGGGTGCGCTTTTCAACACAATCGGAACATTTTAATTTTTTTACCCCTGTGTAACCTTGAACCCCGGATGGGGGGTCATGAAAAGGTTATGGCAAGTGCTTCCATCATTTTTTTTTATTATCAAACTATGCACAAAGTACTTGTGTACCAAAATTCAGTTTTATCCACATTTGCACACTCGCATGTGATCTGTGCACTACAGTCCCCCACTATTAATACTGGTTATACCCTGGCTGATATAGCCTGGACTTGATGACAGAGTTGCAGTTGTCTTTGTGTCACCACTGCCATTGTTCTAAAATAAACGAGACAATTTGCATGGGGATAAACAGAGGTGAAGTGGCTACCAGATTATAATTATTTCGGCATGGAAGCACTCTTAAAGTGACAGGAGATTTTTTGAGGATACAAATTTCTTTCAAATTTCACTGAATCGGTTGTAACCCACCTACCGAGAACGTTTCGAAGGTTTAATGAACAAACATGTACAAAAAAAAACCGCAAACCTTGTTTTGAACTTGGCTGCTATCGTAATCGTCCCCCTAGAAAAATCATGCTTTGAATTTGTGTCGTGCACGACAGAAATTACGAAATCATCATATTATTACATAAAGACGGCGTATTCGGTTTATTCACTTCAGGTGTGATCGAATACATTGGAATAAGCATTCCAAATATGCCAAAAACCGGGGTTCGACAAAAAATGGGAGCGCTTCTTTCTGGAAATCTCATGTCTCTTTAACTGATGTCAGGGTAATCAGAAATGCTGATAGGATCTACGTCACGTGGCTCCAAATTGGAGAAAGTGGCATGATTCTAAAAATATCGCTTTTACATAGTGTCTTAAATCCCCTGGAAAAGGCTTTATACAAATGCCGATATTACCACTATTTTATCACTTAACTTAACATACCCGATTAATATTGCAATGTTCTCAACTGACGGCTTCGAGAACTTGTCTTCTATTTTTGTATTCTCCACTTGGTTAAAGTCCGTCCACGTTTTCCCAGTTTTAAACTGCCATTGATAAGAAGAGCAAGTATGACGACTTTTGCAATTGTCTACAGTGCACGAGTCACATAGGTGGTGTGCACAAATTTCCAGTGTTTCATCAGTTTTTCCATGCACTTGTTCGGTAGATTTGACAGACGTCTTAGAGGTGGACTCTGAATTCCAAGAATCATGAAATGGCACGTTCTGTGAAGCTATTCTAGGCTTCTCTGCCTTCTTTGATTTATCAACCCGTTCATGGACTTGTTCAGTAGGTTTGAGAGGTTTATCAGAATGAGGTTTTACATTGCCAGAATCCAGAAACGACACTTTTCGTGAATCCTTCTCTGGGGTCTTTGATTTATCAGGTTGATTATGAACCGGATTGGATGGTTTTTGAGGCTTACCGGAATGATACTTTGAATTGTCAGAAGCAGGAAACGACGCTTTGAGTGAATTTCTTGTTTTCGTTGATATATCTGGCGTTTCATGGGCTTGTTGTGGTTTATCAGACTGTTCTTTAACTTGTTCAGGTGGTTTGACAGGCTTACAAGAATGCGACTTTGCATTGTCAGAATCCGAAGACGCTACTTTCTGTGAATCCTTCGCTAGTTTCTTTGACTTACTAGGCGTTTTATGGGCTTGTTCGGGTTTAACAAGCGTATTAGAACGAGGTGCTGAACTTTCAGAATCCAGAGACATTTTCCGCGAATCCTGTTCCGGTTTCTTCGATTTACCAGGCTGTTTTTTAACCTTGTTAGATTTGACAGGCTTATTAGAACAAAGTTTTTGAACTGTCAGTGACGGAGATGTCACTTCCGGCGAATCCTTCACTGGTTTATTTGATTTATCGGACTGTTTATGGACTGGCTCAGGTAGTTTCACGGGCTTACTAGAATATGGATTTGAGCTTTCAGAATCCAGAGACTTCACCTTCCGCGAATTCTTCACCGATTTCTTTGATTTCTCAGGTTGTTTATTAAGGACTTGTTCATGTTTGACAGGCTTAGTAGAATGCTTTGTATTGTCAGAATCAAGGGACGACACTGAATCCTTCGGCGGTATCTTTGATTTTCCAGACTGCTCTCTAACTTCTTCAGGTGGTTTGACAGGCTTACTAGAATGCGATTTTGAATTGTAAGAATCCAAGGATGCTACTTTCTGTGAATCCTTCTCTAGCTTGTTTGACTTTTCAGCTTGAGGCTGTTTACGAGGCATATTAGAACGAAGCTTTGAATTTTCAGAATCTACAGACGACACATTCTGCGAATCTTGTACTGGTTTCTTTGACTGAGCAGGCTGTTTTCTAACTTGGTTAGATTTGGCAGGCTTATTAAAAAGAGGTTTTAAGCTGTCAGAATCCGGAGACGTCACTTCCGGCGAATCCTTTACCGACTTCCTTGATTTAGCAGACTGTTTATGGACCGGCTCAAGTGGTTTAACTGGTTGACTAGAATAAGGCTTTGAATTGTCAGAATCCGGCGACGTCACTTTACCCGAAATCTTCACTGGTTTCCTTGATTTTTCAGGTTGTACATGGGCTTGTTCAGGAGATTTGAGAGGTTCATTAGAATAAGGCTTTGAATTGCAAGAATCAAGGGGCGGCACTTTCTGTGAATCCTTAACTGCTTTTCTCGATTTACCAGACTGTTCTTGAACTTGTTCAGTAGGTTTCACAGGCTTCGAATGAGGCTTTGAATCGTCAAAATCTGAGGACGTCACAACCCGCGAATCCTTCACTGGTTTCTTTGATTTACCGGCCTGTTTATGGATTTGTTGAGGGGGGTCGACAGGCTTTATGTCCCCACTGGCACCAGAACATGATATTTTAGGTTGGGGATGCCCTATAGTATATGGTTTAGGTCTTCTGCAGATTTTCAGAGCGGGTATGCTTCCTTTAACTGTTTGAATCATGCAGTCAAATTTAATGCAGTGTTGTTGGTGAGAGAATGAATGGGCTGCTGGACCACCATCGAGGTACTTTTGATATGCTTTCTCCAAACTATTGCTGTCTGTGATGCTGTGTTGATTAGGAGATGTCTGTTGGAGAAAACGGATATAGCGAAATGTTAAAAACAAAAAACCTGGGCACAAAATAAGCAAACATACTTTTACCTATAAGCTGTGGTTGTTAAATCCACGTAGCACCTGTCCGATCAATACATTTCAATATCTCCTAGTAACAGCAATAGTGCATTCAGCTAGCAGTCAATAAAGACAATGTCACCACAGAAATGGAATATTTCGAAAATCATATCTGAAATTATTAGTAAATAAGTTGTATTGTATTATATAATTATATACCATTATAGTAAAGTGCAGCAGTAGAAGAATAAACCTTGCATATGTTTGGAATGTTTCTAGGCAACATTGACCTGCTGATTCAAAATCATCTTGATGCAACTTTTGCATCCTTGCAAGAGCACTTTGTGATATGGAAGGGTGAAATTAACAGGGGTCAAAATTGTAAACATTAAAAGGTGTATTGACATGTTCATCTGGTTTCCAGGATTAGAAAAAAGGTATCCCTCTCCCCATGAACAAAGTTGAAACCCGAAATTGTGTTACAGTGCAGTAACAATACTCAACATTGATTTGTGGTTGATTAACAAGAGCTTCAAGCTTTGATAATACCAAAAAAAATCATACCTTCAAAAAATGGTGAAATTATGAAAATGTAAAAGAGCAACATTTCACAAGGTGTATCAACTACTTTTGCTTGAAGAATCATAAAAATTCTGTTTTGGACCGGACAAAGATATTAACACAAAATTTGATACAAATACATACAAGAAGCGTTGCTTTGATGTCAGTATTTGATAATATAATATCTTGTTCGGCTTAGGGACAAGTCACAAATTTAGTGCATTTAGGGGCTTTAAGAACGATATGGACGCTGGAATGATTAATGTTAATAACACAAATGGAACTCTACACATTGTGCATGAACCCTATACCAAATCTATAAAATACAACACTAAAGTATTAAAAAAATGAGTGAAGCTCGACCTTGCTGTTTCGTATGATTGGGAGTTGCCGATAAGCCACTTAGCTCAACTAATTTTGTTACGTGACTTTTAAATATACATTTCTATATAGTTTTATCGAAAAACAGTAATCCTTATTTCGTTGTTATAATTTTATAAAACTTGTAGATTAAAACGATAATCCATACCACTGTGCGTTTTCAAAGTAAAATAGTTGCTCTAATCAGAAACTCGCGATGATATCATCATCGTCCTCGTCGTCGTCGGCATCATAGATGATATTTCATTTATTTTATTTCTGATTTTCACTGATATGTTTTGAAGTTAGACAATGCAAAACTTGTACATTGTGCCGTTTTTTCCCACGACTAATTAATTACATAATTAGAATTTTTACTCTAGGGTATATTTTTTAAAATATAAAATCTCTGTAACCGTAATCACGGTTGGATATCGTCGGCTGAATGCAAGACCAACGTAAGTGCATTTTGACTAATTTGACAGGAATTTTTTTTGTTTCTATTGGCTTCTATAGGATGTGTGTCCATAATTATAGCAGATGATGCAATAGGAAATATATTGTATGATATGAATCAAATAATTAATCCTTGATAAACTTAATTAAATATTTATTTACAAAAAAAGAGAACGTAAGTGAAATTAGTATTTTCTTGTTAATGCAAGACCAACGTAAGTGCCACTTGATCGATCACCTGTTCAAATCATGTTTTAATTAATACCATTCAAATGGCATTGAAAGAAAAACCTCCGCTCTTTCCAAAGTGATAACTTCAAATCAATACGACAGTGAATCGTGCTGTTTGAGCCCCAATTCGGGTAGACGTTTCATATAGAAGTCCCATTGATGCAAATGAGGTATTACAATTGATTGCGTCATGCGCTGTATGACGTTGTGCAGTAGGGCTTGACGGAATGAATGGCAATACCTCATTTGCACCAATGGGACTTCTATATGAAACGTCTAGCCAGATTGGGCACATTTCCTTGCCAGCCCCAACACCTTCTAAAGGAATTATCTCGACTCTAAACCCGGCTGTGGTTACAAATGAGGTAGCATTGTAAAACGAAAAGAACAGTTTTCAATGATACATAACACAATACACTTCATTTCCAGATATATACTGTTTTCAAAATAATACAACTTTTGTGGTGACTCAATATGAATTTTTGCCTGCAGTCCCCACACAATGTAAACATTTAAATGAATGTAAATAACTGGACGGGATTGTATAGGGGTCTATTGGCTGGACGTCCCTTTTGATCAAACCTTTATATAGATTTCTTAAACAGCTGTAAAAATGTAAGCAATTTCATTGGCTGATGCCTGGGTACAATTCGACAATTGAACCCAGGTAGTACGCGTTGCGTATTGACGTTATTTGGAGGTTGAAGCGCTCGCGTCATACCGCGTTTTGCTACATTCTCGCGCTCCTGCTAACGTTGCGTCTCGTTGCGTATGTTCGTTGCGTATAACAGGTTGTTCGATTTATGTCACTGGGTAGTGGCAGTCCTCTCTTGTTGTATTTAACATAAGGATTACAAAATTGGGTTAAGATGACCTTAAATATAAGCGTTTCAGAATCGAATAAAGCTGTATGATTTTGCGAACCGGTGTGAAAGTAATATAGTCCGGCAGGATCAAGTCCGGGCCCCAATAGACGACAAGGAATAAAGCGTAAAACTTAAGGGTGCGTGAAGGGTCAATTGAATCGATTGCCCTATTTCACCCTTGTTCCCGGACTGTGAACCGGAGGACATATCTCCTGCCACAACCGTACTCACTTTACGGACGAGTGAAAATCGGCGCAGCATTGTTTGCGTGGAAAGAACTCGGCTAGCCTCGTTGTCCACTTAAATAATGTTATCGGATTGGTTCAATCGTTCGTAAAGAGAGTACCACGTTCCCAAAGTAATACCTTATTTCTCTAAGATATTATTTATTCTCGTGTTTATTCCGATATTACGACATGCAATGCTAACAGGTCTGGGATTGCAAAGATCAGTTCTCCTGGGTTTGTGAGCGCTTCCGATGTTCTACATTGTGACACCCCCACTCATGTCATCTTTATCGCCCATTTCAATGATTCATTACTGAGTTGTATTTTTGTGTTTACCCCTGCGTTTATGGAACCTAAACAAGTTTTGTTTCCATACTCTCTACAAACCTTTTGGGAGAACCTTCCATAATCCTTCCTCTTCTTCCAATAACACAACCAATGCGTGCGGAAGAGTCAACGTTCTTAGTATGCCGATTAAACAGTTTGCCAAGGTAGATAGTCTGCGACCTTGTCACAATGGTCAGATATTGCTGGAACAAAACCTTGTCATTCCGTGGAGTCAATGCTTACGGTAAACTCTCTGTACAAACAAATAATAAAGGAAACGGTATTTGTGTTTTAATTTTAAAAAAAAAAAAAAAAAAAAAAAAAGTGTTTTATTTTTTTTTTTTTTTTTTTTTTTTTTTTTGTTTTTTTTTTTTTTTTTTTTTTTTTTTTTTGTTTTTTTTTTTTTTTTTTTTTTTTTTTTTTTTTTTTTTTTTTTTTTTTTTTTGCCGAAGATAATTATGATTTGACAATGTGAACGATGCATATAAAAAAAAGTATTTGTTTTTAATCAGGGGAATGCGAAATTTTGAACGGAAGGGAGGGCTTGGGATGCGAAATATTTCACAAACCCCCCCCCACGACAAAGATGAAATGCCCCCCTCCCGCGACTCTCTTGAAACGAAAGAGTGGCAAAAACCACTCTAAAAGAGTTAAATCTCACTCCAAAAAAGAGCCAACTGAGTGACGCATCTTTTAGGTGAGATCCACTCTAAAGAAGAGTGAAAAAAAAAAAAAAATCTAAGCAAAGAGTGAAGTGATCACTCCTTTTTAGAGTGAACTAGTCACGCTTTTTGCGAGCTGTGTTGGAAAGCGTGAAACTAGCCAATTCACTCTTTTGGAGTGTATTATTTGTGAATTTTGTTTGTTTGGTGTGTATATTGTATGTGTAGGTCTTATTCATAGCATCGTGACATGAATGAATGGTTGGTACATTTTACTGACCCCACTTTGGCCGACAACGACTCAGATTTGGAGCAGCCTTTACGGAATAAGCACAACAGTATCAAATGCGCACTTTGTATTTGTAAAGGTGCTGAATTTGGAGTGTGTCAGGCAAAGTGGGGTCAGTAAGTACCAACCTGAAATATGTGGCGCATATTGGCATGAGTCAGGTGACATGCACGTTGTGGCATGCATGACTGCAGATCATGGCAGCAGCATGGAATGGCATGATTGTGCATATACATCGCAGGCCTGGCCTAGCCTGGCGAAGACTACCGTATTTACGAGTGATATCACAGTTAAATAAATTTAATGCTTCTCCACACTTTGTCTGTACATGTATGAATTGTGACCGACACTACAAATATACTCACCGTAAAGATCTCTATGATTTCTTCACTAATTTCAACTTGGTCAACCATTTGCTGACGTTCTCGCCTAACTCGTCCGCCATGTTGTTCGAAAATAATCACGCGATTTCCGGCGTTCGGATTGGCTATTAGTTCACTCCGAAAAAGAGTATTTTCTCACTCTTTAGAGCTAAAAGCCTCGATAAGAGTCAGAGTGGGCTTCACTTCGAGAAGAGTGGCATTTTGAGCCATCGGGCAACAGAGTGAGCTCGGTTACACCTCGAGTTAAGGTGTCAGGCTGCCATTCTGCTCTTTTAGAGCTAAAAAGCCACTCGATTAGAGTTAATTTAAAAAAAAAAAAAAAAAAAAAAAATATTTCACTCTTTCATTTTAAGGAAAGTAAAAGCCAAACTTACTCAAGATGCTCGGGAAACAATAACCATGTCTACTGAGCCATTTTGTAACAAAATACAGAGGGGGGGGGGAGGTGGTGTCCCAACCCCCTGTGCTTTTCGTTACTGAACACCCGCATTCTGTAAATTGGTACTAAAGGATAGTTTCGAGTTTCTTCTTTCCATGGTACCAACATAAGTACCAACATCCCCATTTATGACGTCAACATATGACGTCAATGTTGAGGAAAGTACGAAAATACTGAATATATGGTGGTGATATTTCGCAAGTTAGCGACTCAAACACATTATTATAGCTTAAAATTTGTCATTAAAAAACTAGTACATTTCCACAAGTGATTTTTTTCCTAAGCTTTCTGGCGAAAAATTGAATCTTTCACTGTGTGTTGGGTCGATGGAAATTGGCCAGTTTTGCTACATGCGAATTTATGACGTCAATGTGACGTAATGCAAGGCACATGCTGGAAACTCATTTACGGTTATCAATGGGGAAAAAGAGGAGGATCATTGGTACCAAAATCAAGATGTCTTCGTGATGTCTCTGTGTTGTGTTAGACATGTTGGTACTTCACTCCCGAAAGGGGGGGGGGGCAACCACCCCCATCCATCACTTGGGAATCACCCTGTAATCTTACCTATACCCCGGTGGATGTGGTTTTGGATGAAAAGGAGGCGGAAATGTCAAAAAAGAGGGTTTTAGCAGCGGAAAAAAAAAAAACTGAAGGGGGGTGGGTACCCCCCCACCCCGTCGGTAGACGAGGGTTAAAGGGAACTGGTATAGACATGTTAATCCAGGGAAAAACTGCCATTTGTGGGGTCAAACTTTTTCAACGGTTTATGCTTAAAACTCTTACTCTTTCAATAAGCTTGGGGGACCCCTAAATTTTTCCTAAAGAATCCCAGATGGCGGCCAAAATTACAAATATTGGTCACCAAAAATTACATTCTTACATTAATAGGTATGTTGCAAATTGTCATTTACAGATTTTCCGAGGGTTCTGATATCCTTGACCTACGTACTTAAAATCCAGCTGAAGCACGACTCATGCTTTGATCTCAAATCCAAGACATGGGGGCCAAAATTTCCAAATATTAGTGGATAAAATGACTTAATCTTGAACTATACGGCATAGAAGTTCCCTTTTATACTTTTTCTGGCTGGATGTGTTATTCTGAACTATACTCCTGATTTGCTGAGCTACAGGCCACTCTAAATATATTAGTCTCAAATCAAAGATGGCCACCCAAAAATGGCCACCAAAAGTAGGGAACGCGAAGGTCCGTTTACTATCCCCGTCTCTCTTACTACTCCTTTTCCCACCGCCTCCCCTCCTACCGGGAGAGGTAAGAGGGGAAAATGAACTAAAAGGGGGTTTGCAGGGGAGGTTTGGAAGAGCGGGGCGAGGGGGGGCACGTGGTGGAGGGGGGTCTTTCGGCTCCGCGGGGCGGGGGCTAGGTGGGTCGGAAGCTGGGTTGTGTTCGTAACGCCTGCGGCCTTCTTGGTGTCCGCGTTCGAGGGCGGTAGGGGGAGGCGGGGGGCGGCGCCGCGATCTCGGGTCGGTCGGGCGTGGGGGTGCAGGGGGGTTCGACGCTGGGGGGTGTTGTCGTGTGGGGAGATGCCTGCGGCACCGGGTGGGCAGGTCGCCGCGGGGCAGGGACTTGCCGTAGGGGTTTGGTTGGGTGCTCGTCGGGTCGGAATTGGGGCGTAGGGGGTCGCGCCGGGGGGTGAGTTGGCTGTGTACGGGGAGGTGGTCGAGGGTGCGGGGGGGATTTGCCATGGGGCGGTTGGGCGTGGGGCGCGGATCGAGTCGTGGGTCCGGTTGGGGAGACCAAGCGGGGGGTGCGGTGGATGTGCCAGGGTCCGATGGGTCGGGGTGGGGAGGGCGTCGGGGGGCGGGGTGTGGCCCGCGGGGGGGTGTGCGGCGGAGGGCTGTGGTGGTGGGGTGGTGGGCAGGGGAAGGGGGGGGCAGGTTGGGGAGGTGGATGTGGGGTCGGGGCACGGGGAGGGGGGACGAGGCGGCTTGCCCGGTGGGGCGCTCGGGGGCCGGGCCGCGGGGGTTGACGCTCGTCGCTTGGCGGCTTCGGCTGGAGGACTGGGGTGGGTAGGGGGGTGGAGGGGGGCCGAGTTGGGGGGTCTGCCGTGTAGTGCGGTGGTGGGCGCGTGTTGGGGGGGGGGGCTGGGTCTGGGGCGTGGGTACGGGTGGGGGTTGAGGGGTGGGTATGGTGCCGTGGGGGGCTCGGCAGTTCGGGTACGGGGCGGGGCCGGTGATGGCTGGGGCGAGTGCTTGCTGGGAGGAGGGCTGAAGGTCGTTGGGTGGCGCCGGGGGGGGGGGAAAGTCGGCGTGGGTGGTAGTTCTCGGAGGGGGGGTGCAGCAGGGGGGGCTGGGGGTGTTGGGGTGGGTGGGGGGGGTGGGAGGGGGGTGGGTTCGGGGTTGGGTGGGTAGTTGGGTGGTTTGCCGAGTGCGTTTGACGGCCGGGGCGTGGGGTTGGGGACTCGGGGTGGGGCTAGGCGGCGGCGTGACGTTGGGACTGCGGGGGCGGGGGGGGCGTGTCGTTGGGGGGGAGTGGTCGCGCGGGTTGTCGGGTGTAAGGGGGGGTGCATAGTGGAGGCTTGGTTGTGGGGGGAGCACAGGGGGCGGGGTTGTGGGGTGGGGTGCTGGGGGGCGAGGTGGGGGGGCGGGGGGGGCGGGTGCTGGCGGTCGGGCGCTGGTGGGGGGGGCGGCGGGGGGTGTGGGCCATGCTCGCTTGGCTGGCGGTCGCTGGGGAGGCGTGTGGGTCGTGTGCTGGTGAGGGGGCGTTTGGCGGGGGGGGGGATTTGGGGGCGGCTATGGCGCGGGCGAGCGGCGGTTGCAGGGGGCGTCCAGCGGGGGGTGTGTGCCGGTGAGGCTGTGGGCGGTTCGGGGGCGGGGGCTTGGCGGGTCTGAGGTGTGGGTGGGTTGGCTGGTGGGGGGTGGTTGCGCGGGTGGGCTTCCCGGGGGGTGGGGGGGTGACCCCCAGGCGGTGGGGGTCGGTGTGGGTGGGGCCGGGGGGGTGGGGTGGTGTGGCGGTGGTGTGGGGGTTGGAGGGGGTTGGGGTTTTTTTATTTTGTGGGGTGTGGTGGGGGTCGGGGTGTTGGTGGTGGGGGTGTTGGGGGGGGGGGGGTGTGGCGGTGGGGGGTCTGGGGGCTTTGCGGGGGGGGCGGTTGTTGGTGTGGGGGGGGGGCTTGGGTGTGTAGGGGCGGGGGTTGTGGGGGGTGGGGGGGGGGTGCGGGGGCTGTTGGGGTGGGAGTGCGGGGGGGGGGCTTGGGGGCTGTCGGTGGGGTGGTGGGGGGGGGGGTGGGGGGGCGGGGTGGGGGGGGTGGGGTGGGTGTGGGGGGGGGGGGGGGGTGGTTGGTGGGTGGTGGTGGGGGGGGGTGTGGGGGTGGGGGTGGGGGGTTGTTGTGGGTGGGTGTGGTGGGGGGGGTGGGCCTTCCGATTACAAGTTATTCAGTAATTGTCCATCATAAGACGGATCTTCAAATTCCCTGAAAACGCCATCCGTTTTGATAGGCTCTGGAATCCAAGATTGCGGCCAAAATTCCCTAATTGGCCGTCAAAATTACCTTAATTACTAATAAGTAACTTGAAAACCGTTAATTGCAGATTTTTCTAAGTTGTTCTGCTATCCTTGACCTAAATACTTAAAAGCCAGCTGAACAAGAAATCATGATTTCATCTCAAAGTCAAGATGGCGGCCAAAATCCAAATGAGCTAGATAAAATACGTTTAAACTATACGGGCCTATCAATTTCCATTACACACACATTGTTTCGGAATTATTTTTATTATGAATGTATACGGTATGTCCTGAGTTTCGAGCTACCTAATATATAGTCTCAAATCCAAAATGGCCGCCAAAATGGCCACCACCAATTATCTTAATTAGGTGTGTGGTGGTTGTACTGGAGCTTCGATTACAAGTACATTCAGTAGATCTCTCATCCTAACGATATATCCTTCGGACTTCACACAAAACTATCCGATTATAGGGTCGTGAATCCAATATGGCGATTAAATCTGAAATGGCTGGCAAAATGAATACTCCTGAATTCCTCATCCCAAATTTTATTCTACCAGGTTCTTTTGACTGACAAAAACTATTTTTTGGGATTTATTTGGCCAATAGAGCATTATTTTTTATACTAATTATGCTAAATGTCCATAAGCTACATATAAATCATGTCAAGTTCATTTTATGATGTTAGAAGTCCAATACACTATTCAAGTTCTTAAGATAATTGTGGTGGCCATTTTGGCGGCCATCTTGAATTTGGACAAAATTAGGTAGCCTGTACAGTTCAGCAGCATTAGAGTATACATCAGAGTAAACATCCAGTAAAAAAAAGGTTTTGAAAATGGAAAACTTAATAGGCAGTATAGTTCACGTAACTTTATTCGTCAATTTGGCTTTTGGCCGACTCGGTTTGAGATTTTAAAATGATGAGCAGTGTTCAGCGAGCTTTTAAGTATTTAGGTCAAGGATAGCAGAACCAATGAAAAAAGAGATTCACTATCTCCTCGCAAATAACGTTTCCAGGACTTATTAGTAAATTAATGTAAATTTGACGGCCAATTGGAATTTTGGCCGCCATCTTGGATCCAAAGAGGCCTTATAATGGATGGCGTTCCATGAATGTGAAGAATATATATTGAAGATGAGAGATCCTGAATTAACTTGTAATTGGAAGCTCCAATGCACTATACAACTAATGTCAAATAATTTGAGTTTCCATCGTTGGATTTGGACTAATATAGGTAAGCCGGTAAGCTCATCGAAATAGAGTATGAGTTCAGAGTAAGCACGTCCCAGCCAGAAAACGCATAAAAGGGGTGAAACTTGATAGGCGACATATCTCAACTATAAGTCATATTATCCCCTAAGTTTGGATTTGGCCGCCATCTTGGATATAGATCAAATCATGAGTAGTGCTATCATCCTGGAATTTTACGCACAATAGGTCAAGGCTTCAAAACCACCGAAAAACAATCTGAAAATGACAATTTTCAAACAATCCTTTTTTTAAATGTAATTTGTATTTTGGCGCAAAATTTTATAATTGGGCCGCCATCTGGTGGTTAGAGGTAAAAATTTCAGGGTGTCCCCCCAAGCTTATTTGAAAGAAGTTTGCGTTAGGAACATAAAACCGTTGAGAAAAGTTTGACCCCAAACAAAATGGCAGTTTTTCCCTGGATTAGACCTGTCTTTATCCAGCCTTGATTGTCATAGTTCATGATGTTTTTTTTTTTTTTTTTTGATTATTTGTTTTTTTTGTGCAGCTAACATATAATCATTGTATGGGTGACTTATGCAGCAAACGGTTATCACACAATTATGACCGAAAAAAATGACCGTACCATGACCACTTAACAGTACGTGAATATATATGCACTATTTATTTCCTGTTATTATCCCTAAAGTCGTTTAAACCCTTGTCCGACCCAGTGATGGGGTGTGGGGGGTGGGCGTTAACACCCCAACGGATATCCCCTGTCGCACAAAAAAAAACGCAAGCGAAAATTGGAAAAATGATCTAAGGATTTGCTGTAATTGTATGTTATCTTGCGAGTCATTTTAGCCAAAAAAAATGGAAGAGGTACAACCGTCAGGGAGGTAGGGTGGCAGTCAAAGCTAGGAAACACAAGGTAACTTGTCAATAACTAAAGCAGTTTGTGTGTATAGATTTCCAGCCAATCAGCAACTCTGACAAAAAGAGAAACACCCCTGCGGCATGCATGGTGTAATGATATTGTACTCCATGGAGTACCTATTTTGAACCAACCATATTATTAATGGTGAATTATTTTGTTAAAATTTCAATTATTTTCTGTAAGTTGAATATGTAACTCATACAAAAGTACTACTCTCATATGCCGACCTTTGCTCAATTTTGCAGACTGTTGCTAAGAAAATCGACTTCCTGTTTGTTGGCAATTGTCCACAATTTTATAAAGCAGTGTGTTTTTTAGTATATCCATATTGCCGTGTGTGGTGATATTGCCTCAACCATTGTTGCCCTTGTCACTAGCGTGGCAAAGATATTGATTTTGTTATACCCGATGTGCACAAGGTCAGTTTATTTTATTGACCGATGCTAATAATCATTTGTTTTTCTTGCTTTTAAACAAAGAACAAAAAATTATTGAAATTTAAATTTGAGTTATTGCATTTAAAAATAAAATAGTAACAGGGAATATTCACACAATACAGTATTTATATCCAGAATATTAAGTATGATAACTCGATGGTACTTGTGTTAAAGACGAGCCTGTCGCCAATTATTTATTGAAGATACACTATCAAGTTACACGGTTGCGGAAGGTAGGGGCGGGGTTTTTGGTTGCCACCGTATATACTTTACTGTGTTAATATGGTACTTATGTTACGTATGATGCTACTGTAAGTAAATACTGAACAATATTTGTATTTTTCTTATTTTTAGAGTAAATAACATGTGTATGATTACTTTAATGGCACCCATCATTGCCAATAAATACCAATTTTGCTTGCATGAATGGCAAAATGTCGAAAAAAACCCTTGATTTTGGCGATTTTGCGTATACAGTTTGCTAAAAAGAAGCTCTCAGTTATGACGTCCACTATGACGTTACTATTTGTTAAAAACACTGATGTTTGTACTTGATTTGCAGTAGAAAAAGAAGAAAGGACATATGTAGCTACACACTTAAAACCAAACAAGATGATGATCTGTAGATTTATACGAAAAAATCGGGGGGGGGGCGGCCTGGTCGGGGAAGGGAGTAGAAAACCACTTGTTGGACAAGGGTTAATCGCTTTCAAAATCCAACGGACCACAATCACGGAGCTGACCCTTGCGTGGGTTAGTGGAAACTTGCTCCCTGATCGGACAACAAAAAACCGCTACATTACTTGTGAAGTGATTGTCAGCACGTGTCCTCTTGAAGTTGCGAAACCCTACCCGGATCCTACCTAAATTTGCATGGACTTCTACATGGAGATGTTCTACTTCTCGACGTGATTATACAAGATTTTCACTTTTCGAGTATTAAAACAATTACAAGTCTGTTTTTCATCATGGGACGTTTTACATTATTCAAATTCTTAAAAAAGTTTAAATCCCAGTATTTCAACAAGATTTCACGGAGATTCATAGTATAGGATCACAATACCCTGAATAAAAAATGCAAATTGGGTTCAAATTCTCGCGACATTTTAATTTTCTTTTGATAAAACAAATCAATAAAGTATGCTAATACATGGATAGTTACATCAAACAGAAGAGAATACTATATGAAAAATACATAGTTCACCACAGTTCCACACTCCTAAGTAATGAACTGAAAGGGTGTTAAATGGCCTTTGTAGTAAACGAGTATAGGTCAATTCATTTCGACTCCGACTTTGGGAAAGATCCGTTATAATCCCACACCCAAATTACAAGGTATTTTCAGGGTGGGACTACAACGTGGCAGTACGGTATTATTAATTATTTCTAGTACTATAAAATTAAACAATCATCTACTTACCTCTGCTTGGCTGCAAATTGAGAATATAGTTTAGCCTTCGAATCATCACTTCTTGATATACTTCTCATTCGCTTGTTTTTTGTTTTCAAACAGTGATTTTGTAGTTGTCCCACTCATCGTCCTCATCACTCCCAAAATCTTCATCGCCATACTCTCCCAATCTTTTTGTCCCATTGCACCCTCATTCTTCAAGTCATTCTCTCTTTCAAAGCCTTCTTTATGCGATCACCAGTATTTGCACATGAGGAGTTACTTTGGGTCTAAGTAGAGCTATCAATTTCAGGAAGGTCTTGCTTCGGGTCGAGATGTGCTTCTGTAAACATTTGGATGCTGTGAATCCTGAAATGCATGGCTATATGAACAACGTTCACCATCATGGCAGCCTTCGTCATTGAATAGTGCTCTGAAAAGAAATATACAACAAGAATAATGATTCAAGTACTTGTGTGAGAATTTGAAGTTCCTATCATGCACTGTCTTAAAAGCCGACTCAGATTTCTTTGGATGGCGCCATGCTTCCCAACAAACCGTGCTTTTGCAGAGTCGTGCGTGCCCATAATATCCCTCTGTGAAATAACTAAGCTTAATTCGATATGCTTCAAATCGCAACTTCGTAATATAATCCAGGCCAGGCCAGTTGCGATTGTGGTATTAGAAGTTCGTAAATTTCTCATTACCCCAGTGAAATTCAAGACCCAGAAAAAGTTTCCTTTTTGTTAAAATTTATGTTATAACCCAAAAAGTCTCCAAGAAATTGTAATACGATGTTTTTAGTGATATGCTTCAATATGAGGGACAAAACATGAAAAACTGGTCCATGATCGGGTCACCCATCTTTAATTGTAGGAACTTCTTAAGTTCACATGGACCGTGGTACTGGTTTTTTTTTTCTGGGGCTAGGGTATAGGCCGTTAATTTTTTACCTAAAACTGCAACAAAACAATTTTAAGTCTAGGAAAATCAACAATGGGGTAAATTTTGTACAGGGGTCAAAGGCAAAATAGGTCTAATTGTTTTTGAAACCTACATCAACCTACTCATCTGGTTATGAGGATTAAAAAAGGGTATAGTTTGTCATATCTACGGTCATTAATTTCAGGATTATAGGCTCATAACGGTTCAAGGTCTCACCCTGGAGTAATTCTTTCAGAGTGTTCCGATTTTACCCAAACTAGTCTCAAATTATTTGTCTGTTCATATCCTGTAACAGAAATACATATTTGCTCTGCATTTGACATTTTAGTATGTAGATTAGATGGTAAGAATTAATGACCCCATAGGATATGTGGACCATAGTTGCATTATAAACGGACAGAAATTACAGTGTCCTACGGGGCAGCGCGATAGAACAAATTCGCTCACAACATCGATACACAACATCAGGATCAACTGAGATTTTTGGAATAATAATCATAAACAAAATAAATGTGCTAGGATCACGAAATGTAGCTTTGATTGTAATCACAATTGTATTTTCCATTCTGTTCTTCAGTGTCACCCTTGTGGTTACCAGCACCTCAATGTGGTCAAATCGGTCCTGCGGGTTACTTTATTGATGGGGTCATCATAAAATATTGACCCTATCGCTATAAAATTTTGAATGATATTATCTAACAGTCCCTTCTTGCCTTACAGCAAATAACAAATAGTCATTATGCTTTAGTTAAAAACTCTTGGCACCTGGCACAAGGCTTTTTTTGGGGGGGGGGGACACTGGTCCGAATACAGATTTTCGTTTATATGAAACGAAACAAATTGACCAAAATCTCGTGTCTGATAATTAAAAATCGCCTATTTTAATAATTACATGCCCCAATCTTTGCTTTTTCTATTCTTAGGAAATTCAAAACTTTTGATTGGCCTTTTGAAGATTTTGAGAGAACTAAATAGGATTTTTACAAATAAATTTGACTAATTTTAACAATTCCTGTTAAATTACTGAGTTTCATTGATACGCGAGCAGGAGTCTGTGCTCTTTCGTAGGTTAACTGTCGTAGGTTGAGTGCTCACGTTAGATTTATTTTGACGAATGCACATGTGTAGGACCTGGGAAAATACGTATGAAGTACATCATGTAGATTAAAACAAATAGAACTTCCTGTTGACAATGGAACTACCTTCGAGGTGCAATAATTGGCTTTATGCTAATTCTCCTCAATCTTGTTATCATGGCCTGATTTTTATAAGATGATTGTTTTTATTTTAAGTTTGAGAAAACCATTAAAGTGGGAACCTCGGGTGCTTTCTTGAACATTAAGTGGGATTCCCGGGGTCTTGTTTGAGTTAAACAACTGTATGTCTAAATCTAATCATTAGAAAATGATATTTATGAAGAACCCCAGATATGTCTATAGTCAGATATATGTAAATCAAGAAAAATCGTTGCAACATTAGGATATTTCCCTGATATGAGGTACTAGTAAAGTAAAGGTAAAGGGGGCGGACCTGTGTACACAGGAACGGAGTGCCCATCTCTCTTTGGAAGCGATTGGGCCAGACTCCACCATATAATGTTGCTGTAGTGGGATCGCCACACCTCATCTACAGCGAGTCTGTTACCTTCCCAGCACTGGATAATGCCGGTACCCATTTATACACCTGGGTAGAGAGGAGTAATTGAGGTAAAGCACCTTACTCAAGGGTGAAACACATTGGCCCCAGCGGGGCTCGAACCCACAAACTTTGGCGTGCGGGCCGAGCGCTGATCCACTGGACCACATGTGCCCTCAAGGGGCACTAATATTTCCACAACATGATGCAACCAGATAGTTATTAGTTTTGAACTATATTAAAAGGTACTATCAGTGATTTGCTAAATCAGAAAATCGGAAAATAATCATAAAAAAATAATATTACATTTGCACGTCTGTAAGAGATATAGGTATACTAATATATCCTGTAAGTGATAAGACCAAAATCAACCTAATAAGGGCAAACTCTGATATTTTATTCATTACTATCCGTACGGACACTCACTACAACACGTAATTGAATGCCGATTCACATCTTCGAACAGTGCTGTTGTTTTCCTTATGAGGAAATATCAGAATATAAACAAAAGCCCTCAATTTTATGGTGTTTTTCATTGTTGTAGTGGAAATTGTTGGAGCAAAGTTACTAGCACTCTTCTCACTGACCTTTGATCAAATTGACCATGACCAATTAAAATTTGATCTGGTTTATCTATACATAGTGTTTAAATCTGCAATCCTTGAAGTTTGTGCTATAATTATATAATTTCACAATTCCTCTCTTAATGTAAATGAATGAAAATTTCACTAACCAAAGAGAAACTCTTGTAAATCACTCCAAAATGAGTGGTTTGTACTTAAAAAGAGCGCTTTTCCACTCAAAAAGAGCAAAAATCACCCCAAAAAGAGTGGATTTCCGCTCGTTTTAGTGTTGTCCTTCGTTTAACTCCTCAAAAAAATTAAGTTATTAGAAAAGGAAATGAGATTTTGGATTCATTCTTTATTTCAGGGTTATTTGTCAACCTCCTTAGAGTGGAATACTGAACGTACATGAACTTAGAGCCATAGTGGCTACAAAAGGCATTTCCAGAATGTGGGTCAATAAAGAAATAAGTTTCAGAATTCCAATGAAAGACATTATTTTAGTTCCATTGCCATAAACTTTAAACCATATCCAATATCTACCAAATTAACCAAGTCAAAATGTCCATATTAAAAATCAATCATGTTTTTCTCCAAAGTACACTATGTGGACTTAAAGTGACAGGAGGAGATTTTTTTAGGATACGAATTTCTCTCAAATTGCACTGGATCGATTGTAGACCACCTACCAAAAACGTTTCGAAGGTTTATTGGACAAACAAGTACAAAAGAAAACCGCAAACCTTGTTTTGAACTTGACTGACTATCGTAATTTTCCCCATAGAACACCGTGCTTTGACTTTCTGTCGTGCACGACAGAAAGCACTAAATCATCATTTTATTGCATAAATACGACGTATTCGACTTATTCCACTTCAGGTGTGAACTAATACATTGGAAAGCATTCCAAATATGCAAAAAACCCGGGTTCGAAACAAATTGGGGCGCTTCTCTCTGGAAATCTCCTCATGTCTCTTTAAACGCGGTTCGGAAATAAGCCCATTTATAGATAATTCAAATATTGAAACAATACAAGCATGAAAATGAGGATGTTGTCTTAAACACTCTTGATCGGATGCCAACATTTGTCTATTTTTCACTGGAATATCAAACAGATTAAAGCCAATCAGTCATATTTTTGCCAAATTCAAAAATTGTTAGCGTTAAATCATATCAATACCGTTACCGTTCTTTGTGAAAATCACACTGTTAAGCGGTCTTGAAGTTGCCATTTGCATAGACATTTTCTAGACATAAAAAAGTCGGATCCACACTTTCATTAATAAACAAAGCATTAAAAATCATATCATCATTTCTTGACAAATACGGCGTGTTACGCTTAGCCACTTACACAAGTCTTTACTACAACAATTTCCAATCCAATGCAAATGGACTTTGATGAAAATAGGGGGCACGATTTGTCTATATTTTGAAGAAATCGCTTATAGTGGATTAAAGGGGGACGACAGATTTAAGTCTATAAATTGTTCATCTTGATAGAATGGCCTTTACCCGATAACCCCAAGTTTCGCGCTGATACAGGGTGTCTCAGAAAGAACGTTACCCTCCAGAAACGGCCATTTTTGCTTACTTATCAAATTCGTATTTTTGTTTTAGCTTTATATTATGAAAATATGTACTTTTTTGAACATATGGAGAAAACAAGAAAGAAAACGATGAAAAAATAACCAAACAATGACTATTTCATTAAAAATGCTGCAAACCTACATTGTCCACGGCTAGCATTAGCAGAGAAAACCATGGATGCAAATATACCCAACATAAAAATGTTTAAGAAACTCCTGGCCAATAATACTCTCAAATGCCAAGGTCCATTGCTGGTTCTAGAGTTTATTGTTCAGTTCTCTACGCACTGCAGCATTATTTACGGCTGATTGTCCTGTTCTTTGACGACCACATCTCTCTCCCTTCTTGCACCTTTTTTAAAGTCTTGCCATGCTCCAGATTTGTTTCTCTGCTCCCTTGATTGCCATCTTACTAGGAAACCTACTTTGAGGGAAAACGTTTACACATTCACGATGAACGATGGTCCTTCAACCCAAGAGCAGTTATGCCATTGTCGGAATCAAGCCCAATGCCATTGTTTAAAAAGTGCGCTTTAACCAAATTCATATTTGCATTACGATGGGAGACGGATGAGTGGATTTAGGTCACTTCATTCTGAATTTAAGTGCATGTGTCAGGTGCTTTTTAGGCAATACATGTGAACAAATTAAATCTGAGGACTTACGTGTGCTCAACTCCGAAAGAATTACAATGTACATGTTTCTCTGTTTTTGCTAGCCGTGGACAAAGTAGGTTTGCATCATTTTTAGGGAAATAGTCATTGTTTGGTTATTTTTTCACTGTTTTCTTTCTTGTTTTCACCGTATGTTCAGAAAAGTACATATTTTCATAATAAAAAGCTAAATCAAGGATACGAATTGATTAAGTAAGCAAAAATGGCCGTTTTAGAAGGGTAACGTTCTTTCTGAGACACCATATATTTTAACCAGTTTTGAAGGGCGAGCTACAAACGTGATTTTGTAATCCCCTTATAGTACTGTGAAAAATTAATATTGGTCGACCAAAATGGGGCACATTTTCCAAACCAAACATCTTTTAGTTTAGCCCTAAAATTTCAAAGGGTAAATGAGAAAAATAGTTGCTTTCTTCTGATACCAAAATTTGGACCTCTTCCGGTAAAATATGGGGTCCCTGGGGACGAGGCTATTAGCGATCGGACCATGGATCTTTAAGGTCCAAGCAGCCGATGTGCAAGTTGTGTCACCGTAGTAGTAAAAAATAATGTATTGTTTAATCGGCGATTTCAAATTATGATACATTCCAGTATTGCCATGCAAATTATGTCGTAATTGCGTAATCTAATTTTTCACCCGTTTTGGGCAAGGTTAGAATTCTAACCGTAAATGCAGTTCGACTATACGTGTATTCTGGTGTTTACTTCAGTGGGCAATAGTACCATCTCACGGTCTTGTATCGCTATAGGAATTTCGAAAACAAATGCTAAATTTTAAAGAGTAAGTTTGTACATTTCTTTTAAAATTGGATTAAAACGTACTGTTTAGCATTGACGGAGGGTTATTTCTCTGGTGTCAAATTGTAATCTTGCGTTTTTAATTTAATATAGGGTAAAGTGGGGTAATATGGACCCCCGGGGCATTATGGACCCCCCTTATAACTTTGAACTAGGGGTGGTAGGAGTGACCCTTCTATTGGTACTTGAAAGAACATCATTCAACTACTGTAATTTGGTTATTAACGGAGGGAGTGTCCTGAAAATCAAAGAAATATTTAAAGTTAAAATTTTCAACACGTTTTCTTTTTATGTCATTGACGTTTAAAAACACCCCTATTTTCTCTTGAGCCTCGGTTTGGAGGTGGTTACCATGGCAACATGTGGTACCGATTTTACCCATGTATCAATGTAATTAAAAAATGGCTGGATACATTGTGTATGTGTGATCTGGGGTAATATGGACACCCTATATCCCCATGTAGAAACTTATGGGACGGGGCAATATGGAATATATGAGGTCCATATTACCCGACCTCTATTGCCAATGACGGGGTGGTCCATATTGCCGACGCATGGGTAATATGGACCCTTTGCAAAAAAAGTTTGAAAGCCTATATCTTTTATTTGGTTAGAGATGAATGAATATCTTTTTGTCTGTACCTACCCATGAACCAAAGCTATCAATTGATAATGAAAAGTTATTAAAGAATAAAATTCTTGAAAATTACGATCTTGCTTAAGGGGTCCATATTACCCCACTTTACCCTATTTCTTTCCCGGTGCGAATTCGCCACACTTCGCAAGGGTGCAGAATTCGGTAACATTTCGGCATTTCGGTGTATCGTTGGCATTTTTGAGCCGTTAAATGCATTTGATTCCTTATTTTGTTTCAACCGAATGTGAATGAAATCAGAATCCTGAAAATCATGAGTTTTGTTTTTCGTATAGGTACTTCAACTGAAGTATACTACGTGAATCAAACAAAAAGTGCAAGGATTGCCGATGGCCTTGACCTTAATAAAATCACTAAATCATAGATTTGCTTTTGTTTTAATAAAGCAAATTTAATATACTTTCAAGTGTTGAAAACATTAAAGATTGTGTAAGCACACCTCTTTTTTTTCCATTTCAATGGGATTTATACAATTAGCAAGATATTACGTTAATGCACGATAAACGGGGTATATAGCATTATGAAAATAATGATGACTGATGCTATCTTATTTAATTGATCTACGAATAACCATAATCCCCTTTATTGATCTTCAAAAGGAATTGAATGTTCACACAAAATTTCAGCCAAATTAATTCATGATGTGTAAATGAAAAGGATTTTCAACTTTACTACTGAATTCCAGGTATAAGTACAAGCTATGCCAATAATGGACTAAACTCTTAGCAATATCCTAAACAATGGGAAGATCTTGTTTCTTGTTCTGCAACAGGTGAATTAATGTTTGTCATATTAGTTGTCGCATTGGTATAAATGAATCCATTCATTAATCCGTAGTTGAAATGATAAAGGAAATGCAACATTAATTTGACAAAGGCATCATGATATTGTACATTCTTAAAAACACAAGTTTAATGTGTGTAAATCCCATAGAAAACCTGCCATATCTAGCGTATTCTTCAGTCGATTTCCATCATTTTTTCAATACCTGAAAGTATATTAGATGCAGTGGCGTAACGGGCCTGCCCTCTCTGAGGGGGCAAATTTCCCAGTCTTGGGCAATTTTCCCTCTTAGGGGGTCAAAAGGCCAATTTTTCCCGGTGAGAGGGCTAAAAAACGGCTGATTTAGCATGATTTTGCAATTTTTTCCCGACCAAAGTCGTCAGGGGCAACCTGCCCCCTGCCCCCCCCCCCGCCTGTTACGCCACTGATTAGATGTGTGATATAAAAACAAATCTATGATATATTGATTGTATTAAGGTCAAGATCATCTTTCCTTGCACATTTTTTTGTATTCACGTCCGAAATCTGGTATCGCATTGGGAGAGGGATCAAGATGTTAAGATCAGTTGTGAAAACGTGGTTTTGCTGCTCAGAGATACGATAATGTCCAGTGATAAAAATAACGTCAGACCTGAGGTTCACACATTGGAAATAGCACCCTATGAGTTGGGGGGGGGGGGGGGGACAGCCTCAACGGAATAAACTGCATGTTGAAGGATGCGGTGGCAAAATACTAAATTCATCCCTAGATGGGTCTATTCACATCGCATGTGGGATATTTATATTTCATAAGAAAATTCATCTGGAATGATTTTCTTGCACTAACTTGGAGTCGACTACGTAATACCCAGATACTTCATAATATGGGTACCACCCACTGCCATAGAGAGTGGATGTCAATGAAATTCCCATTGAGTGTGAATGGAGCAAAATTTTTCACCTCATTTTCTCTGAAAATGATGAAAGCTTGCAATAATTTACTCGCAATATCCCCCGGGCAATATCCATGTTCTATAATGTAATGAGAACACATGCAAGGTAAGTTTAGCAGTATAGAATTACATTTTGTGGTTTAAATCTTCATGAGAAATTTCAATTTCATGTACACTGAGTTGCAATGGCAATGTGTGTGACTCTTTATAGAAGAGTCACTGTTGGGACTACCCTTGGACACATATCGTGTCCGGTACATTAAAGGCTGACTAAGAGATTTCCCGGGGGAGGGCGCCCTCAATTTTCAAACAAATTGTGTTTTTTGCATATACATAATGCTTGTCCAAATATGATCACTGTGTGAAAGAACTACGCTGAAATAGAAGTCTTCATATAGAAAATCACAACTTTGTTGAAAAATTCCGGATCCGGAAATTTTGTTATACACGGTATCCTAGCAATGTTATACTGTACATAAATGTGTGTTGTACCTTTTTGTGAAAACGAAAAATCCGATTCATCTCTAACTTTAATATGAATTCAACATTTTACGAGTATCTTTGAGTTTCTAGTGTTAAAGTCTGAATCATAGATTTCAAAAATATTATTTTTTGTGGTAATAATGAAAAAATAGTCAACTAGAACTAAAGATAGAACCTAAAATGCACAATTCCGAAATTTGAGATGAATCGGATTTTCGTTTTGATACAGTAGTAAGTAAACATTTATGTGTAGTATTATGTCCCATAGGATACTGTGTATAAAAAAAATTCCGGATCCGGAATTTTATAACAAAGTTGATTTCTATATGAAGGAATTCGATTTAAGCTTAGCAATTTCACACAGTGATTAGTATATGGAACAAGCATATGTACATGCAAAAAACCCGATTTTTTTTTTGGAAATTGAGGGCGCCCTCCTCAGGAATCTCTGAGTCGGGGCCAATTTAACTAGTTTAATTACTACACAAAAAATATATATTTCGAAAATATTGAGTCAGCATTTAATGTTTGACTTACCTGCAACCACATGGTAAGAAAGAAAATGCCATTGTGCCCTGCCTGCAGCCACTTTGAAGGTTATAAAACCGACAAACACGCGGCAGAGAGCGGTTCCGATTACGACGTCGCCGGCGAGGTTTTCTTGGCATCTTTACGGATGTGTCTTTCTCGTCTTTTACTAGACAGTTTCGGCACCGTTATAGTTCTTACTCTAGATGATTGTACTGTTAGGCAGCAAAGTACACAAACGTCCGCTATTGCATGATATCCGGTAAACGGTCTTGTGCACTGACTGAAGCCAATATACCACCAGCCGGCGATTTTTCCATGTGAGCATGCTCAACACATGACCTTTGGTCAAACTCCGGTGTGGCGCACGCAAATTGCTCGCTGCGACTCTAATAGATTCATATAATATCTATTCATTAAATTCGTGCAGGTCCAGTTCGGCGATTAGACTATTCCATATCCTCTGAGAGGAGGCAAAAGTTGTTGTTGTTAGTGAATGAAAATCAATGCATGTAGCGTGGAAGCTGGCACGTTTAGATGAAGGCCATATGAAAAAAAAAAAGAATGTTTATCCTAATATGGTACTTGAAATCATAGTAGAAGTAACTCATCTTCTTCACTGGGCGTGAAGTCACTCTCTTCTGCTAACTTAATCACAATCTGCTCAATTTGTATGTAACAAATGTTATTGTTCTCCCAATATTGGCCTTAATACCCATCCAAAGTTACTGATTCTATGACCGACTTATCTTTATGTTCTTTTCAGTTCTTTCCGCGCATCAATTTACGTTTGATGCCTTGATAAAGTCTCAATCCTTGTCATATAAAACCATGTACAGAGTGACTGTATACTCTGGCCGTAGAAGAGAATAGTCCTACACAATCTTCGTAAACGGTTGATTCAAAGTAACTTTTTTGGATTGGAACATTACCCTCCATGTCGAATACCCCTGCTAACTGAAGCGAATGATGCACTGAGACCGTGAATATACTATAATAGTATATCATGGGAAAAAAGACAAATGTCAATTCTCGTGCGTAAATTAAGGACCTTTGTCCTTTAGGAGTTTGATAAGAATACTGGGCAAGTTATTTAACACTTAAGTGCCTAAGGGGTGGGGGTTCCATAGTACCCAAGATTTGTTTTTCGGCGATTTCTCACTCGTGAAAAATATTTTCGAACTCTATTTTTTGTAATTGTGTAACTTATCGATGCGCTTCTTTCCATAAAAAAAATTACTAAAATTTCTTGCCCGTTAATGAGATAATTAGCTTGGGTCCCTAGGACCCCCCCTTAGGCACCAACGGGAGTGTGATTTTAAAAATAAAAATTAGCAAACCCTGTTGCCAGAAAAATTTTTCTGCTTATGTATGTTCATATGCATGAAACAAAATTAATTACATAATCAGAAAAAATAATTAACCCTTTATGTGCTGAAAAGAAGCGATTCCATCATCGAACGACTGCGCGCCATTGCTGTACAAACCTATGGCAAATATGACTGCCCCCACAAAAAATACAAGAATGTACAAAATGGTAATGTTTGTGTTTACTATATGTAAATTGGTCCTTCTAGAGCAGATATAAACATCAAAATGATTTGCATTGTGTATGCAAGGTCGCGGAAACATCATACTACTTTTTGAGCGATTTTGACGCATTTCGAAAACAATGATTTGCCCCTAATTTCCAGACGATAATCCGGAACTCATTTATATTGCACCTGTGGCCTTGTCTTATGCCCTCTCAAAAGTGGTATGAGTTTCATTTGAAAATTCCCTCGGGAAAGTGGACCCCCCCCCCCCCTTAGGCACCAACGTGAGTGAAAACACCTTAGGCACTTAAGTGTTAAGGAATAATATTCAGGATTTGTTACTAATACGCTATTTGCAGGGTATACCGGTGTATAACGTACACATCCTGTTTAATTTTCCTTCTGTCTGCTGTTCTCTGCATTGTGTAATAAACACATCCAAAAAAGGAACTCGATCCCCACCCATGAAATCTACCGTCGGTACTGACTATCATGTATGAAACAAGATTACTTCACTTACTAGAGAAATTTTGAATTTTGATTTTTGAACATTGCATTGAGAAGTTATGCCAACTTAAAGAGACACTGGCACATTTGAAAAATAGTGCGCCCTCAAGATTTTTCAAAATCGATATTTTGGCATAGTTGTAAGGCTTTTATATACAAAAGCCCTCACCCGATATGATTAAGACCAAATTAGCTTCCTTATGGGTAAACAGAACGATTTTATAATTTAACGTCCCCGGCGACGCGACGTTAAATTCAGCAGACGACGAAAATGGCGTTTAACACAAGAACACGCACGCCGAAGAGAAGATACCAGTAGCTTCCCACAATGCATTGCTTCCATTGGAAGTTTTTGTACAGGTTGCCATGTGGATCGTTAGAGATGAAACGCTCTTAAAATGCAAGTTTGTGATCAGTACTGTCAATTTTTTTTTTTTTTTTTTTTTGTAATAAACACATCCAAAAAAGGAACTCGATCCCCACCCATGAAATCTACCGTCGGTACTGACTATCATGTATGAAACAAGATTACTTCACTTACTAGAGAAATTTTGAATTTTGATTTTTGAACATTGCATTGAGAAGTTATGCCAACTTAAAGAGACACTGGCACATTTGAAAAATAGTGCGCCCTCAAGATTTTTCAAAATCGATATTTTGGCATAGTTGTAAGGCTTTTATATACAAAAGCCCTCACCCGATATGATTAAGACCAAATTAGCTTCCTTATGGGTAAACAGAACGATTTTATAATTTAACGTCCCCGGCGACGCGACGTTAAATTCAGCAGACGACGAAAATGGCGTTTAACACAAGAACACGCACGCCGTATGCATGTTTCCCACGCTATGTACACTGTTTGATCGGTCTATAAGCTTCTATAACCTTTGTGGTTTTAATATCAGTGAGTACGAGTCAAAAATATTCATGTAATATACACATTTGTTGATTAAAGTTATGGAAAACTTAAAAGTTGGCCTACAAATTACCTGGATGTCTTTATCCTCATATCAATGTCCCTATCTGTTTTGTGGTATGTTATTTTTATGTGTAAATTATATCTCTGTTCTTCCAATGGCCTAGACTATCATGTTAGAGCAAATTGAAGAAATTTCATATTTTGTGAAAATGTGCCAGTGCCGCTTTAAAGAGGGGCACCCATTTCTTACTCTGTCCACGGAATCACTATTTTGTAAAATGCCAAAAGAGTCTTGGGATGAGTCTACACAAGTACACCATGACATTCTTTGCTGACCTTTGTGTAAACCGTCAAATATACACTATTCTGAAACCAATGGAATAAAATAAAATAACAAAAATCTGATTCGGGGGCTCATCTTTTTCCCTGTGTGTATAATTTTCGACCAGTTAAAAATACGGGTTTTCAATTTTTACCGTACTTTCCGCGTACTCGCCAGTTGACCCATTTTTTTACCGACGCCTTCAAAATGTCCTATGGGCAGGTGGATGAGCCATTTGGGTGAATCAATATTTGAGCATCATGTACATTCAATGTCCGTCCCTCTTTCCCTTTGAAATTAAATCTTTCCTTCTTTTTTCCATCGTTTTTTTTAATCCTTTTCTGCTTTTTCTTTTCCAGCTTTCATGGTTTCATGGTAGCCTTTTTCTCGTCAGACACTGCTCCTACTGTTATGATTGGGATTAGGTAAAGGTTACTTTACTTTAGAGAAAAAAAAAATATTAAAGTGACAGGAGGAGATTTTTTGGAGGATACAAATTTCTCTCAAATTGCACTTGGTCGGTTGTAGACCACCTACCGAGAACGTTTCGAAGGTTAATTGAACAAACAAGCACGAAAGAAACCCGCAAACCTTGTTTTGAACTGGCCTGCTATCCTAATTGTGCCTTTAGGAAAACATGCTGTGAATTTGTTCTGTCGTGCACGACAGAAATGACTAAATCATCATCTAACTACATAAAGACGGCGTATTCGGCTTATTCACTTCAGGTGTGATCTAATACAATGGTAAGCATGTCAAACATGAAAACAACCTGGGATCTCCTCGTGTCTCTTTAAGCATTTAGATGGCAGTAACTCACTAGCCTTGCTGCTGTGGACGTGAGGTATTGTACAACCGTGGTCAATATGGTTTTTTGGTGGCTCTCCGTTAATTTACCATATCCACAATGGGAAAAGGTAAACTTTAATTTTTTTCACCAATGACAGTGGATATATTCGTAGAGCAGATATGTGCAAGAATTGTGCAATTGGTGATAAAAGCATGGAATTTAGCACACCGTTTGAGCATATTCTAAGAAGGATTTTTGGCTTCTTTTGGAAGAGATTTAGCGGAAAATTGCAAAGTTATATATTTATACCCTGAATAAAAACATTTAGGTCGGGAGGTCATAGAGGCCGGCAAGTTCCAAATTCGGAAGTCATGAACTTGATGAAGTGGTTTTATGTGTTTGTGAGTACATGAGTAGGCCATGACATTTTCGACTCCGACTTCGGCAAGATTCCCACCCCCATAATCTCAAGGTATTTTCAGGGTGATACTATACACAGATCAGAACAGTATTAATTTCTACTATACTACGTGAATCGAAAAAAAAGTGCAAGGATTGCAGATGACCTTGACCTTGATAAAATCACTGAATCATAGATTTGTTGTTGTTTTAATTAAGCATATCTAATATACTTCCAAGTGATGAATAAATGAGAGAAATCTACTGAAAAATAAGCCAGATATGACAATTTTTTTAAGCACACCTCCTTTTCTTCCGGGGTATAGCATTATGACCCTTGCTATCTTGTTTAATTGATTTATGAATTCCATAATCTCCTTTATTGATCCTCAAAAGAAATTAAATGTTCACACAAAATCTCACCCAATTAATCCTGATGTGTAAATGAAAAGGGTTTTCAACACTGATACTGTAATTCAGGTATAGATACAAACTATGCCAATAAGGGTCTAGACTCTTAGCAATGTCCTAAACAATGGGAAGATCTTGTTTTCTTGCTCTGCAACAGGTGAATTGCTGTTTGGATTTGTCATATCACTTTACACATTAGTTTAAATAGATTCATTGATTAATCCTTAGTTGAAATATTTAAGAAAATGTAACATTTATTAAGTTAAATTGACAAAAGGCATCATGATTTGTATATTCTCACAAACACAAGTTTAATGTGAGTATATCCCAATGGAGATTGGAGAAAAAAGGAGTGTGCTTACAAAACCTGCCATATCTAGCGTATTTTTCAGTCGATTTCTTTCATATTTTCAACACATGAAAGTATATTAGATGTGGTTTATAAAAACAACAACAAATCTATGATATAGTATTTCAGTGAATTGAAAATGAGTTCCTCGACTGTGTGTCCTTGTGACCACTGTGCATCTGGATTCGATATTAAAGACGCAGGTACCGCAGACAAACGTGGAGTATCTTGTACTTGCAACGCCGCAGGTACAACGTATGATGATAGAGTTTGTCTGGACAGGTTTGGAAATTCGGTCTGTATATAGTCCTCAAGAGCTCACTATGAAAACCTCGCCGTTGAAGCTATGTGATATTTCGTTCACTGATCCGCTAATCTTTCAGTCCTTGAAAAATTAAGGACTTATCCGCAATGTTTGTTAGTTATGAATGAAGGCCGGGGACTCAGGCTACAAACATAATTAATGAGCACTATATAGCGTGCCGTGTGTAAGACATCTCCCGATCGGGGCTTCTTAAACCAGGGTGGCATGCAGTATCAGTCAAAATTTCGAAGGCCTTGAATCTATGCAAATGGAAAAAATGTCGGCTTATGATAAAATGTTTGAAAGATGACTAGAAGGAAATAACTTCGAAATATTAATTGTCAAACTGTAGCGATCTAAGGCCAAAGAGAGAAAAGATGGATACGGAACGATGCAGTAAAATCCTCTGAAAACTTCACTCATAATACCGATTTTGACGCGGAAAGTAGCCATCAATGATAGAATGGTTTATTTGCTACACCTACTCTTACGATTGCACATGTGGGAAATTTATGCAGCTTCTAAACATGTAAATACAAATTTCCAATAATTCAACAACCTGTCTGTTTCTCAAATATTCTGACGTCACGCAACGTCATTTAATGAGCAGCCCTCAATCGGCGAAATGTCCTACACAGTTTTCTAAGTGGAGCTTCTAGTGGAGGAGCTAGGACCCAGGTCAAGCATCATCGTTTACTCCTCACTACAGAAAAGGTTTGACACCTTTGGTAGTTAGTATGGACCTTCTATATCAACGTTAGGTAGGTAGTACTCTCAAATTGTGGTGTCACTTTTTCAATAGGGGCCAATTTAAGTTTACACAGGGGTCAACTTTTAAAATGCTCCAATCATGTTGAAATGTATGCCATATTGTCCGTCTAGTCATAGGGATTCCAAAAATGTATAGTTTGTACCATCTATGACCAATGGTTTTGGAGTTATAGGATAAAAATGGCTAAAATGTTAAAAAAAGGTCAATTTCTATTTGTACAGGGGTCAAAATCAGAAGTTGCTCCAATTTTGATGAAAATGATAGAAGTTGTTCATCTAGCTTAATGCGTCAAAATAAGGAATAGTTTGTACCATCTGCAGTGTATAGTTATCATTTATGCGAAAAAATAGGTCATATTGCAATATAGTCCAATTGGCGTTGACCTTCTTTGACCTTATCTGCGTAAGTAAACATTTAACATAATCAAAACTATACTTTTTGGGAGTCCTCTTACCTCAGACAATAATTTGCAAGTATTTAAAATATAATCAGATTAATTTTTAATGTTGACCCCTGTACAATTTTTTTACCATTTTAGCCATTTTTACCCTATAACTCCAAAACCAATGGTCGTAGGTGGTACAAACTATACATTTTTGGAATCCTTATTTATTTATTTTTTTTATTTTATTTATTACACTTCATCACTGGTACACAAACAGCATAAAAAGAAAATTCAAGAAAATATTGCACAAGATTAACAGAATAAAAATATACGTATTTAGATATTGCAACCAAAAGAATTCCAGTGAAAAGGTTGGGACAAACAGGTGCTTAATCACCTCTAGGACCATCCCACCTCCAAGAATTTTGAAAGCCAAATAGTGAACCCCCAAATTACATAGGCCTGCAATTTGTACATGTGCAGACTAAGCCCCAAGTACACATGTTTGATGGATCAAAACGTGTAGCAAATCTGGAATCTAAAAGGTCAACTACCTGAGATTTGAAAGTAGCAAAATAACCAGTTTGTCTGGTTTCAAAGGGGAGCTGGTTCCATAAAGAAACAATACGATTGAATTGCTTTATGTGCCTCTGTCCTGCAAAACTGAGGCTTTAACCTAAATGGATCAGAAGATGATCTTGTGGTGGGATGGTCCCGTCTGTTGCTGCCGCTGAATTCGACAAACTTGTTGATATCGTGGTCTTAATGACCACTTTTACATCTAAAAAGAAATCAGTCTTGTCTCTCCTGAGGGTGAGTGGAAGGAGATTGAGGCTCGTAAGTCTCGCTTTATAGTCCTGATCAGGATAATGCATAATGAATTTGGTAGCTCGCCTTTGGACACCTTCCAAAAGCTGAATGTTTTGTTTTGATGTACCACTCCAAAGGCAGCTACCACATTCAAGGTCACTCCTGATCAGGGATTTATAAAGGGTCAAAGTCACTCGCTCAGGGGCATTGAAACCTACAGTGCGCATAATCATACCCAATTTCTGATTGCATTTTTTCACCACTCTGTTGATGTGACAATTCCAGTTGAGTTTCGAAGAAACGTCAACACCCAAATCTTTGATAGTATCAATTGCACTCAAAGGGGTACCATTCATGTTATAAATGAATTTGGTTTATGACGTCTCGTCATGGTCAGGACCTGGCACTTTGATGGATGAAAATTAAGCTCCCAGGACTTGCTCCAATTAAACAAGGAATTAAGATCTTCTTGGACACGATGGCAGTGGGATCTATTTTTGATGTTTAAAAAACACTTGGCATCATCAGCAAATAATGCTATCTTGGCACTATGGGCAACGCTGGGCAAGTCATTAATGAATAAAACGAAAAGAAGGGGACCTAAAATAGAGCCTTGCGGCACACCTGAAACAACAGGAAGCCAGTCTGAATAGATACCATCAACAACAACTCTTTGTCGTCTTCCTGTCAGATAGGCCTCAAACCACTGTAATAAATCAGAATGAATGCCAAAGGAACGAAGTTTATGAAGGAGGAGCTTTTGTGAAACGCTATCGAAAGCTTTTGAAAAAATCAAGGTACACCATGTCTACCTGCCAAGCGTTGTCCATAACAGAACTGATTTCGTGAAATACCTCAAGCATTTGTGTGACTGTGGAACGGCCCTTGATAAAGCCATGTTGAAGAGGATACAATTTATCTTTTTTTAATACAGGAAAATTCAAATTGAAATAGCTCTCGCCATAAAAGTACCACAACACACAGCAAAGAAACAGGTCTATAAGATAGCCCCTACTTGTTGTTATCTGCCTTTTGTAGACAGGGACTACATTTGCCATTCAAGCATCAGGAGGTAGAACCCCTGGGCTATTAGACATGTAAAACTATGGACATAAGGGTGATGCAAGTTGACACGGGCACATTCTTTTAAAACACATGGAGACAAACCATCAGGGCCGGTGGCCTTAGCAACATTAAAATTTTTTAAGATCCAAAGACTTCGAATCCAGTTTGAATTTGACGGATCAAGAGACTCATGATGGTGAATCCTAATTTCGGGAAAATTGAGGTTATTCCGGAAGGTTAGTGTTGTAAAAACAGAAAAAAAGTCAGTAATTGTTGAAAAGGGTTGCATTTTCTTTGGAGTTGAAGTCGAAATACCCAATCATTGCCTAGAATGACTTGAGGCAAAGATTTTGTGTCGTGCTTTAGAATCTAATTAAAAGACCAAAACGTTTGGCGGTTTTTCAATCAAAGCTCCACCAAAACCGTCAACATACGATCATATTTGACAGAAATGATATAGATTATGAGATGATATGATTATAATTAGATGGAAAATTTGGCCATACATTTCAACATGATTGGGGATTTTAAAAGTTGGACCCCTGTGTAAACTTAAATGGCCCCGATGAAAGTGATACCAGCAATTTTGAGGAATACTACCTACCTAGCATTGATGGGAGGGTCCATACTAACTCAAAGGTGTCAAACCTTTCTGTAATGGGAGGTAAACGGAATTCTTAAATAAGGCCCTCTGATATCCTGCTTCTGCTCTATTATATTAATACGGTGTGAAAGCTATCATAGTCCGGCAGGTATCATTGTACGGGCTCCATAGACGACAAGGAATAAAGATGTGGAAACTAATGTTGCGTGAAGAATAAACTGAAATCAATTGCCCTATTGTTCACCAATTGATACCCGGATGTTAGACCGGCGGGCCATATCTCCTGCCACACCGGTTTCCGTCAACAATTTGGTTTATTTGTGCTGGTGAGTAGGACAAATTTCCAAAGTGTTTCTGCCCTTATGTAATTGCCCTCAGAGAAAAGAAGGAGACTAGGCAACCATTAGTGCAGTTGGACGCATTGTTACATCGTATGGAGACAAGTATTTATGAATGCGGCCGCTCGGCCATATCCAGCATATTTCAAATCACTCAGAGCCGAACATGTAGGCAAATAGATTTACAAACCATTGTATTTACAGTTTAATTTGTTTCTTTAGCACACTTTCCGACAAGGTACAGTTAAAGCATAACTTTGAACTATATATGAAGAAATAATTTGCGTTGATCAATAATGTTGTTTTTTTATTGAGAAAAGCTTTCCTAAACCCGCCTCGAATTAAGTATCGGTGAAGCCCAATTACAACACACCAGTCTATTGAATGGGCATTGGTATATTTGCTGAGAAAAAGTTTCACTAGCCCGCCTTCCCAATAAAGTATTAGTGAAGGTCAAATACCGCGCCCCAAGACAATCATGGCATTGATAACATTGCTTGAAAAAGTTTTCCCGTAGCCCCCTTCCATAAATTATTAGTGAGCCCACTATACAATGGCACTACATCCTTCTGTACTAATTCTAATGTTGTGATGTTTGCTGGATAAACACTTAGCACCATAACGACTTGAATTTGATTGGCTTTATATCGAGTAGTCCATTATTAATGAAACAGTACAATTCTCGCACAAATGTTAATTAAGTTGGACAGTACATGCAACAAGGTTTATGCGAGCCTGAAGAAAATTTCATCTAGGTCAGTCTGACATCAAATATGTAATTTATTCCTGCTGCAGTTTAGCTAGTTACTAACTACATTTTGCATTAAATAAAGAAAGATAGGGATAAGGAGTAATTTAGAAGCAAATTACTCTGCCAAACAAGTTTCTTGATGAGAAGAGAAAACTTGCCAACCACCCCCCCCCCCCTGCCCGAACAAGAAAAAGTAGCTGAACGTATGAAATTTTGAAAATTTTGAATTATTTTTAAATGGAAAGCATGGAACTGCTACTGCGGAGATGCAAACCAAAATTAATTTAGGGGTTATGTTGTTGTCCAAAACAGAAGAAAAACCCCACACATTTTGCAAACAACCCTCAGCTATAAAGGGGACAACACAACAAGATAACCAAAAGTGAGTGTTGTGTTTTTTTGGGGGGGGGGAGGTATATTTGTAAAAAGCAATCCAACCGATGCCTGAAAATGGGAATAAAATTTAAATCGGTATACCAGCTTAAAGTTTGCCTTGATAGATTTTGATGTAATCCAATTCATTTCATGAGACACCAATACGACCCAATATCAATGTCGTTAATTTTATACAGCCTCACACTTTCACCCATGGATTACAAATACCCTTTCAAATATTGCTGACGGTCAATATGTTACGACATTAGGGGAACACACAAAAGGACCTCTTTTATAATCCCGTAAGAGTTTCCCAATGGAGGTCCTAACATATATTTTTCATTGACTGAAGCATGGCTTATTTAAGACAAGGGACCCTTAGTTGGGGCCTTTTGCTTAGCTCACGAGCGACGCACTGACGCACTTTAGTGCAATAGAGGGTGACCGAGGGGTCCCTGAAAGCAAAACATTAGGGGAGCAGTGCCGGCAGTGCAGACACTGGTGACTCTTCTTAAAGTCGACTCAGAGTTTCGAAATATTATTTTTTTGTGTACTTAATTGAAAAATAGTAACTAGAACTAAAGATAGTAACTGAAAAATACACAATTCCGAAATTTGAGATGAATCGGATTTTCGTTTTGATGCAAGTAAAACTTTATGTGTAGTATTACGTCCCATAGGTTACTTTGTAGAACAAAAATTCCGGATCCGGACATTTTATAACAAAGTGGTTTGTTGTTGTGATTTTCTATATGAAGGAATTCGATTTAAGTTAGCACAATTTCCACAGTGATTAGTTATGGACAAGCATTATGTACATTGCAAAAAAAAAACACGATTTTTTTGGGAAATATGAAGGGCGCCATCCTCAGGAATCTCTGAGTTGGCCTTTAAATCCGCCATTCCCCCGAACTCTAAAATTCACGAAATACTTTCCATTGAAAATATGATTGAAATTGCCGATTACGGTATTGCAAAATGAAATGAATGTATAACTGAGAACAAAAAGCAAAGCACTATGCAAATATAAATTTAACATTCCCAAATGAAACCCTTATACAAGCCCTCAAAATCTATCGATACACTTAAAGCCACTATCAGTGTTTCTTCGAATTATAAACCACAAAGGCGCCCCCTATTTTATTTCAAAGTCCATTATTGTACTTGAATGCCAATATTGGTGAAAGAAAAGGAACTTGTAGTGACCCGGACGTAACACGCCATAATTGACAAGAACGGAAAATGTATGCCATGTTTACTAATAAAAAGTTGGGACCCGATTTTTTGTAAATATTAATTAGCTAGAAACAGTCGTAAAAGTCGTCTAAAAGACCCACGACAAGACCGTTTCTAAATGCATAAGCATTTGTTAACCACAAAGAGCAATACAATAAGATGGTAAAATACATAAACAAAACAAGTAAGAGACAACCCACCACATGGGCATAGAGATTTTGAAGGAAAGAAATTTGAAGACAAGACGAATTGTGGCTTAAATTTAAAGTCGACTCAGAGATTTCGAAATATTTATTTTTTTGTGTTAATAATGAAAAAAGTCAACTGAACTAAAGATATAAACCTAAAATGCACAATTCCGATAATTTGAGATGAATCGGATTTTCGTTTTGATGCAAGTAAAACTTTATGTGTAGTATTACGTCCCATAGGTTACTTTGTAGAACAAAAATTCCGGATCCGGACATTTTATAACAAAGTGGTTTGTTGTTGTGATTTTCTATATGAAGGAATTCGATTTAAGTTAGCACAATTTCCACAGTGATTAGTTATGGACAAGCATTATGTACATTGCAAAAAAAAAACACGATTTTTTTGGGAAATATGAAGGGCGCCATCCTCAGGAATCTCTGAGTTGGCCTTTAAATCCGCCATTCCCCCGAACTCTAAAATTATCACGAAATACTTTCCATTGAAAATATGATTGAAATTGCCGATTACGTTATTGCAAAATAAAATGAATGTAATATAACTGAGGACAAAAGGCAAAGCACTATGCAAATATAAATTTACATCCCAAACGAGAACCCTATACAAGCCCTCAAAATCTATCTATACACTTAAAGCCACTATCAGTGATTTCTTCGAATTATAAACCAAACGCGCCCCCTATTTTATATCAAAGTCCATTTATTGTACTTTGAATTGCAATATGGTGAAAGAAAAGGCACCTGTAAGTGACCGGACGTAACACGCCATAATTGACAAGTACGGAAAATTTATGCTATGTTTACTAATAAAAGTCGGGACCCGATTTTAAAAAAATATTAATTAGGTCTAGAAACAGTCGTAAAAGGCGTCTAAAAGACCCGCAACAAGACCGTTTCTAAATGCATAAGCGTTTGTTAACCACAAAGAGCAATAAAAAGATGGTAAAATACATAACAAAACAATTAAGAGACAAAATGGGCATAAAGATTTTGAAGAAAGACTGAATGTGGCTTAATGGACCTGCTTTGCAAACAAAACAAGGACGGAGAAATTTGGACGTCCCTTTTAACTTCTAACTACATGAACTCAAATACACTGAAACACCTGATGTTCATATATCGTGCAGCATTCGGCCTACACGTGTAAAGTTTTTGGCAGTCTATTACAGTCTGATTAATAATTTGTTGGACAGAACACACACGAGCGTGGACCGCGTGAGCCAGGAGGAACCGTACCTCGTCTCACCGTGTGTGATTGTTCAAAGGAAGCGCCGAACCCCGCATAGCTTAATGCGCTTACATTAGGTGTGCGTATCCCCTGTCCAAGACATTATTAATCCTACTGAAGACTTTTTAAATTGTTGGACAGAGACGAACACAAGCGCGCATGGGCTGCATGGAACATCGCACCTTGTAGCGTGATGCGTAACAAATCAAAGTATGCGCTGAACCTCTGCGTACCATGCTGAGCTTCCACTAGGTGTGCGTATCTCATGTCCAATTAATTTTTATTCACACTTCATAATGAGGTTTCAACTAAAGACTTAAGAGTCACCATCACCGGACACCCCCCGAAGAAAAATTTGCAATTATAGGCACATCAGTGATTCGCTAAATCATAAAATCAACATTTTTATTAATTAAATTAAGGTAATAATACAACTTGCAAGTGATAGGAGCATGAGCGAAACAAATATCTTAATTATGACTGACGCACGGACACATACTATAACACGTAATTGAATGACAATTCATATCAATGAGCACTGCACTATTCAACCCTATTTTCGATTTTCCAGTCGGAAATATGAGAGCCCTACAGCATTATCCTTCACTTAAGCTATTCATGCAATTACCAAATACATTAACTCACACGGGTGGATCACTGACGGTGCCTTAAAGGAAATTGCAAAGGAACCCCTTTACCCAACATTTTTTTTTATTATTATTTATTTTAACAAACTTCCCCAAAAGCAAAAAAATTGATCACAATGGAAATGCCACGGAATAATGTGTGATCCGCAACCTGATGAAATAAAGAATAATAATGTAAATATGGAAATAAAAAATCACGATTGAAAAACATTAACAATCATGTTTGCCTTCCCACGTAAAGTACATGTAAAAGAAAAACACAATTAACTAATGCTTTTCATGTAAATCATGCAGGGACCCGCATCTGTTAGAATAACATAAAAAAGACGCGTGAAAAATTTTAACTAAAATTTGAAGGGCATGAAACATAAGCAAAAAATTAACAGAGCAGAATAAACGGAAAATGGCCGAAACATAAGGCCGAAGAAAAAATCAGAACAAAATATATATATATATATATATAAGTCGTATAGTTGAACAAAGTTCTTGTAATTAACAGTGCAAAGTATAGTACCGTGTGTCCCAAAAAAAACGCAACACTTGGTGGCAGGCGCCATAAGTTTTTAACAAAAGCACGTGACTACTTATTCTTTGTTGTAAGGTAAGATGGGACTGTTATTTAATATTCTTGAAAAGTTCATAAAGATAGAGTTAATAGTTTTTAAGATATGACCCCAACAATCAAGTAACCAAAAAAAAAAAAAAAAAAAAAATAGCCGATGGACATGGAATGTATGATATGCCTTCCAGCCCTGCCACACTATAACACGTAATTGAATGACAATTCATATCAATGAGCACTGCACTATTCAACCCTATTTTCTATTTTCCAGTCGGAAATATGAGAGCCCTACAGCATTATCCTTCACTTAAGCTATTCATGCAATTTCCAAATACATTAACTCACACGGGTGGATCACTGACGGTGCCTTAAAGGAAATTGCAAAGGAACCCCTTTACCCAACATTTTTTTATTATTTATTTTAACAAACTTCCCCAAAAGCAAAAAATTGATCACAATGGAAATGCCACGGAATAATGTGTGATCCGCAACCTGATGAAATAAAGAATAATAATGTATATATGGAAATAAAAAATCACGATTGAAAAACATTAACAATCATGTTTGCCTTCCCACGTAAAGTACATGTAAAAGAAAAACACAATTAACTAATGCTTTTCACGTAAATCATGCAGGGACCCGCATCTGTTAGAATAACATAAAAAAGACGCATGAAAAATTTTAACTAAAATTTGAAGGGCATGAAACATAAGCAAAAAAATTAACAGAGCAGAATAAACGGAAAATGGCCGAAACATAAGGCCGAAGAAAAAATCAGAACAAAATATATATATATATATATATAAGTCGTATAGTTGAACAAAGTTCTTGTAATTAACAGTGCAAAGTATAGTACCGTGTGTCCCAAAAAAAACGCAACACTTGGTGGCAGGCGCCATAAGTTTTTAACAAAAGCACGTGACTACTTATTCTTTGTTGTAAGGTAAGATGGGACTGTTATTTAATATTCTTGAAAAGTTCATAAAGATAGAGTTAATAGTTTTTAAGATATGACCCCAACAATCAAGTAACCAAAAAAAAAAAAAAAAAAAAAATAGCCGATGGACATGGAATGTATGATATGCCTTCCAGCCCTGCCACACTATAACACGTAATTGAATGACAATTCATATCAATGAGCACTGCACTATTCAACCCTATTTTCTATTTTCCAGTCGGAAATATGAGAGCCCTACAGCATTATCCTTCACTTAAGCTATTCATGCAATTTCCAAATACATTAACTCACACGGGTGGATCACTGACGGTGCCTTAAAGGAAATTGCAAAGGAACCCCTTTACCCAACATTTTTTTATTATTTATTTTAACAAACTTCCCCAAAAGCAAAAAATTGATCACAATGGAAATGCCACGGAATAATGTGTGATCCGCAACCTGATGAAATAAAGAATAATAATGTATATATGGAAATAAAAAATCACGATTGAAAAACATTAACAATCATGTTTGCCTTCCCACGTAAAGTACATGTAAAAGAAAAACACAATTAACTAATGCTTTTCACGTAAATCATGCAGGGACCCGCATCTGTTAGAATAACATAAAAAAAGACGCATGAAAAATTTTAACTAAAATTTGAAGGGCATGAAACATAAGCAAAAAATTAACAGAGCAGAATATACGGAAAATGGCCGAAACATAAGGCCGAAGAGAGAAAAAAAAAAATCAGAACAAAATATATATGTGATGGTGACCGAAATAAAATAACTACGATTTAATAAGAATCTAGACAAACTAAATTTGAGCTAAACTGCCAGACAGGTCACCTAAACGGCAAGAGATTGATCGCATCACATTGCGAACCATCCGCAAGTGATCCACGAGCACAAACCTATAGTGCTCGCCGATAAACAACCGATGCGACACCGAGAAAACGTGAGATACTGTTCAAGTGACCTACAATATTGGCAGGTTATTCCAAAACATTTAAAAACCCACAGGCTTTTGAAAACTTAACGAAAGTTTAGAGTTAACCAAAAGAGCTAACGGACGATGCGAGGTCAAAGAGAGGAGAGCAGGATTTTAAGAGGAAAAATTTAAATATCGCAGCTTGAGAAACAATAAAAAACATTAGAATAACATATGTGATTACTATTGCGGAGTTACATTTTGACCATGACTTTGAATGGAAACACCGTGCCAAACAAAGGTATTATTTTCCACAATTCCAATATGTAATTTTTATTTTAACCTTGTGAAGGGATATTCCACCTTAATGAAAGCTGGGTAGAACTGACGATACACACGTGTACATGTACTACCCCCATCATTTGCTTTCAACTTTTAAGCCTTCCAAGTGCCCCCTTCATCTGCTTTGATTCCAGCTTATTACTTACACAGGAATATTGGTTATCCATTGCCCGTATTTTCATAGCCTACACACCCATTAGCTATTGACGCCAATGCGGCACACACACTCGAACCGTTTATTTATTAACGCTATATTTAAAACAATTTGTTGGACCAGAGTTTGGGCTGAGCTCATAGAGGAATCCTAGAAAGTGTATAAATAGCCTGAACAGAATTCCTACGAAATAGAACACAAGGAAACATTCAAGAAGGATTGACGATTTTACGTACCCTGAGGACAGGATATTCACACGAATGGCCCATTTGCCTTATTGCGAACGAGCCATAAAATAACGAACCACAATTTGTTTATACGCACATGATCTTTACATATTAAATGCAGAATTTAGAATCCGATTAAAAGAAAACGAAGAATGGGCCGAAACAATTGAAATTAATGACATAAAACCCACATAAACAGAATAATAAAAATAAATATGCCCAGAAAATTTAACCAAACCGATTGAAATTTAAAATAACGGAATTGCCACAATCAAACGATGTGTAAAAGAAATACCCATCTAAAATTCCGCATGAATTTAAAATTCTGCATGATATGTAATTTTAACCGCAATGTATGCACACCAAAGTTTAACAAAGTTAAACAGACGAATGCCTACATCTTAAGCGGAACGACAGTGTTATTTTTTTAAAGACATACAATGAAATAAATCAATACATACCTAATGATTAATGAGGATGTTGACAACAAAACTTGAATGGGGTATGAAGCCAAGGGATTGAAGCCAACTGAGCGCAACAGAATACCATTACAAAAACTGAGATTAGACTTAGTAATGCTGTTAAGTAGTGTTAAAGAGGGGTTCAAGAGGTCCACACAATCATGAAGTTGACAAAAGGTATTCAATGACAAAATTTAACAAAATTAAAGTATTTTCCCGAGAACAACATCAGTACTCCTATGTTTGCGAAATACCTGCAGCACTTCAAGTCACTGGACTGAAATTACTTCAACAATTCTCAACAGGAATGAATAGTTTCGGATGAAGAGACACAAACATGTTCCTTCTTGACCTAAACTGGATTCCGGCGTATGAAAGTCTCACTGATGCCCATCACTACGTCACGCAACACGAGGATAGATCGTGGCCATTTACGAAAGATTTGATTTGAATTTTAACCATGTGGAATAAGGAATACCGGCGAATTCTACCCCGAAGGGTACTTGGTAGTACTGTCTATGGCGAATCCGGTAGAAGGTAGTCACATATTAATTTTCAACGTATGCGATCCAACATTATGACATCCAACGACTCGGAATTGAAGTTCATGACCACAGCTCAAAGCTCCTTGTTCCAGGTCAGAATTTATTTTTTGTTCTTACGCAGACCTGCCGGCGAAAATATTCATGCATAGCGGTAAAGTTGCATCAGAGTCTGATTACGGTAAAACAGCAAGAGTGAAAAGACATCGTATTAATGCCACATGGGAACCGAGTTGTGACATATTTTCGACAAGTTCTCCCAAATAATTTATCTGTAAAGAATTTTGTCTACAATAGATCCAAGCCATATTCCCATTTGTGCGATTAAACGGATGCCTGATATAGTTATTGCTACGATGCGTTGCTTTTTCTTCAAATTGAAAACTTGCAAACAATTTCAACTAAGCCTCATCAGCACCACCACTGTCGTTGTTATTCTGGATTTGACGATGACAACACTAAACCGATGAGTTATACGCGTTCAATATAAAGCAAGTGCAACGAACAAGATTTGCAAAGATATTTCTGTCAAACAAAAACTCAGGCAACCTGCTCCCGACGCTGTCAGATGCGTTTGTGATGTGCTAACACCCGTAACATGCTTAAGAGAAATTGTAGTAGGCTAAAGAACGCGATCATTGGCTGACGCTAACAAAAAGGCATAAGCGTGCATTTCACCATGCATGACCATAAAAATATACCAAATTAGCATCACAATAATGGCAACCAGAGTTGAGGGACCCGCGACATCTTTGAGTGGGGCCAAATGCGTTTTCTTTCAATCCGTTATGACTTCTTTCATAAAAACTTGATTTGATAACATGGTAATGTGCTTGGGAGATGCTACAAACTATTTCCTATTTTGACATAGTAAGCTAGATGAACAATTTGTTTATTTTTTACCAAAATGGCGCAACATCTGATTTTGACCCCTGCGCAAAATGGAAATGACCTTTTTATTAATTTTAGCAATTTTTACCCTAAACTCCAAAACCAATGGTCAGAGTGTTGAAACTATACATTTCCTTAACCCATATGACCAAGGGATAATATGACAACATTTCAACCTGATTGAGACAGTTTCCCCCTTGTGCAAGTGATACCACAATTAGAGGTCTACCCAGCATTAATATAGGGGTCCCGGTCTATACTAACTGCCAAAAGGGTTCAAACCTTTTCTGTAATGGGTGGATGAAAGGATGATGTTTACCTAGGTCCAGGCTCTCGCTCTAAATATCTCCTCCAACAGAGTTGAGATAATAACAGCATTGTTAAAAATAAACCTGTAAAAAAACCGGGATTTGACTGGCAGTGGGTCACCAACGTGCAGAACGTAAAATAACCGGAGAGCCCGTAAAAATACGAAACCATTGCAGGGGACGTAAAATAACGGCCGGCGTGTAACCCCCCGTAAAATCTCCCGATTCCAACGTATTTGTTGGTTTTGATTGTGTAACAATATCAAACCAATTTTAAAAACGTTCATTACAATTATCTGACCAAATTTTCCCGTTGTTGTAGCTATGGACAAAACGTTGCATTTACGGTACACATGCATGTAAAAAGTATATTTCAGGGTGTGGTAAACAATTTTTGAGAAAAAAGGCAATAAACAAAGGGAAACGTGAAAAAATAAAGATTAAAGACATTAACCAATTTATACCATTTGTTTTATATGGTTAATGTACACATTCTAGTGTCACAAGATTAATCATTCATTATGATAAACTGAAGACATGTACCTTACATAGATTCGACAACATGGGGCCTTATAATCACAAATCCTTTTTTTTTTTAAAACCTTATTCACTACACTAATGACTTTACTGATGGAAAAAAAGTTAAAAAACTCACATAATAATAATAAAAAAAGTAAAATTTTTCAAAAATTAAACTAAATATAATACAAAAAGGAGGAGGAAATAGTTTTTAAAAACTATTGTGAAAAATGTAGGGAAAATAAAACTTTGATTTTTCAATGCGTTACTATCACATTATTTAACCCATTTATTGGTAAAACGATTTTCATAGTTTCATTATGCTTACATTAAAAAAAAAGGAAGTTGCACACAACGTACTAATGACGGAAATATAACAAACGGTCAGCGTATAAATACTACCTTTTTTTCAAAAGGTAGTATTATTTCTATCCGTGTTTATTTTAAATTGTCGGCATTCCAAATTGCTAATTTTATGTTAGGTATAGAATAAAGCGTGAAGATTGAATAATTGGGGGTTTACCATAATTTAAAAGGTAAAGTCTTATAAAATAGGAAACATTTTTAACAGTGAGGGAATGCATATCGCTCGCAAAATTTCTAAACTAGTTGGAAACTCCACCAGGAGTAAAATGTCTTTATTAGAGTACATTGCTCTAGCACACTGACGCGTTGTTTCTGTCCACCACTCAAGTTGCTTCCTTTTTCACCAATCTCTGTCATGTCACTCCTGGTAAGATGGCCATTCCGGAATAAGGGCGCACCGCCTTCTATACCTCTTGCCTTTGTTTAAAGAAATTTCGGCAGAATTGTTACATCCAAACAACTTTTAAGAAAACATTAACAAACCAATGTGTGATAAATCTATATATTGGTTAGTGGATGTATGTAATTTTATGAGTGCTAATATCAATTTGAAATTAAAGGCACTATCATTGTGATTTGTAAAATCAAAACTCAGATTTTTGCATGTCGTAAAAGGATATGTATCCTAAAAGTACCGACAAGTGGACGGACGAAAAAGCAACCTAATAATTTTAATCACTACTGCCCGTACGGAGAACATAATTACTGTCCATTCAATTTGCTTAAAGGACCTGAGTTTTAAATTAATATTAGAGAAGGTAGGTGTGTCGGGAAATATCGTGTTGAAAGAATAGTTTGTATTCAACGAAAATACCCAACAGGATTTTTAAATTTCAAAACATACGGAGTGTAATTTTACCTAACCAAATCTATTGAACTTGACCCTTTTCCCTCAAAGTTGCAAACGATCTGGCCCTACGTATGGTACATTAACAAATGACATGTGAGGTGATCTTTGGTATAGGAGGTAGGAAGCGATACCTAGTAGCGATACCCACTGCGATCAATATCGGCGGACCAGAAGGACCTTGTCGACAGGTGACCTGCCACCTATTGTGTCATTTCTCTTAAAAGGGCATGCTACAAAGCAGTTTTTGCCCAGGAATAAAAACCGGGATAAAGTAGGACGCTAATTTTTATAGACCAGTTAACAGGCAAGTTTGTAAAACATGTAGGGCCTGGTATCTTGAACTAGGTCGGCCTGACGGTTACACACTGGGCAATGTATTGTTAGAGTTTTAATATATGGGCCATAACGATTGGGCAGGAATGGATTGGCAGTCAACAAAAGAAGTGAAATAGGATGTTACATTTCGGGGTCTATACATTACAAGCTTTGTTCATAATTATCGATCAGCCAATGTTTCTACTGTAGAGGGCGATGCAACGTTTTACACACCTATCTTATAGAGTTTATGATCATTACGAATATTCGGATGGTTCCGATTCCTTGGCCAAAAATCGCAGAAATGAATAGAATGGGTGTGAAAAATACTTTTCGCATGCACTTCATTCAATACCTTCTCTAATATTAATTAAAAACCAGGGGTCTAAGCTAATTGAATGGGCAAATTGTCCACGTAATGTAATTGGAGATTCATGTCTTTGACAAGGCTGTTTTCTTTCTTTTCTGACAATTTTTCGTGGGCAAAAAATAACTTAAGAGAAATTCTACAACGTACCTCATTTGAGCTATTCCTGCCAATTTTAAAATATTTTTACTCTTTTGGTTAGATCACGGATAGGTGTCTTTAAAAAAAAAAAAGAAGTCAATAAAAGCTATAAACTCTAGCAGCTTTGCAAATGTGAGCTGGGAATTTATAAGATTCTTAATTTTTAAAAAGTTTTGCTTTTTTACCTTTCCTTGTCATCCGGCTGTCCAAACAGAATGTTGTCTCTTAGCGAAGCATTCACAAGCATGCCTTTGGAGCAGCGTAGGCTATTGGTGGAATGCAACTACCATTTACCCTACAATGTGAAATAATTACAATATGTTTAGCAATACTATCATATAAAATGTTAACTGTTAGCCGCGCGCGATTTTGTTCACCTGCTGAACAAAGTCTAATAAACCATCTTCCCTTTTAAAAAATGACGTGTTTTACATTAAAAAGTTCACTCTTATCTCTTATTTGGAAAAATAATAAAGATGATTCAATGAAAGGTTTAATGGGATTCGAACAAAGTTACCTTTAAATCTGCCAGTTATCCATCACACAAGAGGAGGATTCGTGTTCTGTGTATTCCCACCTATCACAGCTCTTACAGGAATGACGTCATCGTTTCTTTAAATATGTCTCATAACCTCAAAGCATGCGTTAACATTGGGTTCCCATGTGCACATAACTTTGCTGTGGTTTATAGCGATACAGTATGATACCTGTTTAAATTTACATGTTCGCGATCTCTTAGCTCTTTTTTATGCATATAATGCACTAACATGAAGGCCAGATATGATTGAAATGTCCGATTATTTGGAGACGGGGATGGAGGAAAACCACGCGAAAATTTGGCGAGGACGGGTCACAAGCCGAATCATAATCATTCCCCTCACGGACCAAAGCCCGCTGTCTGGTGCAAGATTAGAGTCTTACGCTTAGCTTCCAGTGCTATTTGATACATACACAGCGGCATTGAACTGTGAGAGGTATCATAACGGAATATACATCTGGTGTTGCAATGCAATAAAAAAAATGGGAATTTTGGCACCATTCCTGCCTGCACATCTCGCTCACATGTGTACGCCATATTGGATTACCGATTGCATAGATTAGCGGATGGCGCAAAGCCTTTTGGGAAAAAAAAAAAAAAAAAAAAAAAACGGAAGAGAGTCACGTGTTTGTTTCATATGACGATTGCGAAGTGTATGTCATGGCACGCAAAGCACAATGGTTGTTAACACGAATCCTCCCTCCATCACACTGTGTTAAGCAATTTGACCCAGC
>JAMKCH010013204.1:0-90194 GCA_023653785.1 Ophioderma brevispina
GAATAACCATTTGTATTTTGGCGCGCGACATATCCACGTAACGTGATCAAGGCGCTGAGCGGCTGCCAGAAGGCTCAGCACATCAGAGAATCCATAATACCAGAACAGATTTATGCCAAGAAACTCGATTTTAGAAGCAGGAGGAAACCGGAGTACCACGGAGAAACACTGCGGGAAGGAGTAGGGATCGAGAAAACCAAATTCACAATAAAGCCAAAGAGAACGAGCCCCTGCCGGGATCGCAACCCAAGACCTCATTGGTGGAAAGGCGAGGGAAGAACGCTGCGCTAACACGTCCCCCACGTGTAGAAGAACGAAGTACTGCCAATGGTTTCACTGACCAAGGAGGACAACCATGGCAAGTGGAGGGAAGAGAGTGGAGGCAGATGGAGGGAGCATGTTGGCACCAGTGTCCCGCATGGGCGGTAACAAATACACCCGCAGTCAGTGGCGTAGCAGGTGGGGGGCAAAGGGGGCAGAGTGCCCCTCTGAAAAAACTTTTTGAGGGGAATTCGGGAAAGAAAAACACTGGTATTTATGTTAAATCAGCCTTTTCGGATTATTTTCTCTGCCGACCGGGAATTTTGCTTGTGATCGGGGAATTTTTTGCACCTACCGGAAATTGCCCCATTCAGAACACGGGCTGGCTACGCGCCTGCGCATGCTGTGGAAAGTCAGGACACAGTTTAGCCAGTGACTTTTTTTTTTTTTTTTTTTTATTCCAAAGAGGGCAGTTTCTTGGTAATGAAGCTAAAATTGCTTAAAACCAAATAAATGTAAGGTCCATGCTTGTTTTGTTTTTAATGAATTATTAGCTCAAGTTAGATTCAAAACTCCCAAATTGCAGGCAATCAAAGCGGAATGTTCTGCTGTCTGGAGATAATTGTGCACTTGGGTAAGAGCAATATTTGGCCATACAAATTTTTATGATACAACCATGCCACTACAGACCAATCCTATTTCTTAAACTGAGATTTTATATGTATGAGAAGATCTTATTAGCAGGTCTAATTAAAATTTCAGTTTAATCAATGAAATGGTTTGGATGTGTGAAGTAAAATGTACACAGCAGCTGCTATTCTTTACGGTGTAGAATGAAAAGTGTCACCTCATGAATTTAGGCACATTTTAATTATACCTTGCATGGAATACAATGTAGGTTGCAACTTGCAACAATTCTTCATGACTCAAATGAGAAAAAATATGAACAATCTTTGATACCAAATTTTTAAAGTGTGAGGAAAAGTTCACCAATAAGGACTGGGCACCTTTAATAGGTGAATATTCAATTTGCTCATTTTAGTGAAGCTTGAGTGATTTAGATCTTGTTGCCTGCATGAATTGTAACAAAAATAACTGAAATTAAAGTCATATGTGATGGGATCAGGGGGAATGCGTATGATGCTAATCACATGTTACTGGTTTTATACCAATTTTGGTTTGTGACCCTAATGGTTGTATTGATTGTATTCAATGGCTTAATAATCAAGGAAATGCGCACAATGAAGTAGTTCATCTTGAGGTCAGATTCTGTTTAATGGTTTGGCATTGATATATTCAAGCACTTTTACCCAAGAACATGTGCCAATGGAGCATGATCAGGGCTGGTAATGGACTGCCTGACTGAACATATGAAACCAGTAACTTGTGATTGCACCAGACAGCCTTTAAAAACAAAAGTAACTTGTGATTGCCGACATCCGACTTATTCCCCTCTGATCGGCTCGAATCAAGTTTTCCAGACACAGGAAGTCCAGTAGCACATGTGGGGCTGCAATAATTAACAGATTGACAAGGTGTTTATTGATTCGAACAAAATATTATTATTTTGTCTGCAATGTTTGCCCGTTCTATCTGCTACTCTGTTCACGTAGCCTAGCTACGTACTTCCAAATAAAACCAAGCAGCTCTGGCAGGGCACTCTCCAACTGCTCTGTTTGCTCCTTCTCTCTCTGGACTTTTTTGGAGGTAGAGGTGGCTGCTCATCTGTAACACATGATGAAAGATCTTCTTCCCCCTCATCCTCCTCAATCACAATTGGCTGCACATTAGTGCTTGTTCTGAAAAATAAAAATCAAAAAAACCAAATCATCATTATCAGTGGTTTTAGAATTGTAATTGTTCTCTTGTTAGGGGGAATGACACCACCGGGCCTTATTTTTACAGACTTTTTGTATTTTATTTCTCACAAAAATAGATAACACACACGTATCAAAGTTTGTAGATTATAGGGGCAAGGGATTCACACTACTACTATTGGTTGTCGGCGCCCTTTGACTAGTCACTATCCTCCCTGGAAGCTACGCCGCGGAAAAGCGTTTACTACCAAGGAAGAGGAGCCTGTTGGATTCGTACCACGGAACTAGCACGTCCCGAAGGGACTACGCTCTGGATACGGAACCCACTCCAACAAATATCCATTATCAGCTTCATCATATCACGTTTACCATCACTAATTTCGAAATCTGTTGTTGTATTAACTTCATGTTTTTACTTTTTTTTTTATCTCTACATATTTATGTGTTTATAGAATTATCCTTTATTAAGAAGAGACTAATTTTGGTTTGTCGGCAAACCTTGACTAGTAAATAGTCGCTATCCTCCATGGAAGCTACGCCTGCGGAAAGCGGTTTCCTACCAAGGAAGACGGAGCCTGTTGGATTCGTACCACGGAACTAGCGCGTCCCGAAGGGACCACGTCCTGGATGGAAACCCACTCCAACAATACCATTATCAGCATCATCATATCTACAGTTTCCATCCTAATTTCGCAATCGGTTTTGTATTAACTTCATTGTTGTTTACATTTTTTTTTATCTCTACATCATTTATGTTTTATATAACAGTGTATGCATTTCATTAAGAAGAGACTAATTTTGGTTTGGCGGCACCCTTTGACTAGTAATAGTGCATCCTCCAGTAGGAATCTACGCCGCGAAAGCGTTTACTTACCAGTGAAGACGGGCCTGTTGGATTCATACCACATATAAACACGTCAAAGGGACTACTACTGATACGGGAAATCCCTCGACAATACCATTATAGCATCATCATCATAGTCGTAAGTTTACTTTCAGCTAACAAATTTCATTTCGCAAATCTGTTTTTTTTATAATTATCGTTTTTTACTTTTTTTTATCTCTACAAGCATTTATGTTTTTTATATAACTTTATCCTTTATATAAAAAGAACAATATTGGTTTATCGGCAGGTTAAAGGGACCAGAGGGGCGAACATACCAGACCCTGCCGATTCAGCCCTTGATGGGAGGTGGCGGCCTATTTCACAGTGACAGACGAAGATGAAGACTTTGACGGACTACCGTTCTTTCTAAAGAGAGAATATGATTGGTGTCACAAAAAAGCAGAGTCACTTCCCGTCCCCTCCGCCCATGAAAAAAGTACCAGTCAATTTGGTCCAACCCCAATAAAGAAACTGTTCTGTCTCTTTCCATTCTTCATATTTCCTTCACTTTTCCTGTGTGTCGTGGTGGTTTTCTTAATTAGTATTTAAAATTATTAGGCTATTTTCAAATTTGCAAATTAAATATTAAGTACCGATTTTTTTAAAAGTATGATAAAAACTCTTAACTTATAATTTTTAAAAAATCAGTGCTTTTTATTATAGAGTTCAGTTTTCCATTTTGTAATCGTTTTAGCTTCTAGCAACATATATTAAAATGATTATTTTACAATCGCAAATTGAAATATTAAGTACCAAACCAAAAAATAAAAACACCTAACAAATCTAATAAAAAATATCAGTTTTTACACTAGCGTTCCAGTTTATTTTGTAATCGTTTAGCTTATATTTTGAAAAAAAAGAAACACAAATGAAAGAAATTCTATAACAACGTCTGAGTGCACGTGAATTCCCTACTATACGTTCAAGTAAGAGAAAAAAAGAAGTGAAAACTGTAAAAATTGCTCTTTTAGTTCCAAAATTAACAGGCAGGGTGTTTGCGTAGTACTATGTTAAGAGAGAAAAACAAAGCAGTCACTTAAGACGAGACATTAGTCGAAAACTTAAAAATAGTTCGTTCCCTATCTTTGCCCCAGGGGTCCAAAAAAATTGCCTTCTTTCCTCGGAGCAACATTCAACTGTTTTTCACATAGATACCTACAGGACTTTCAACCATTTCCTCGGAGCGGAGCTCCCAGCTCCCGCATTTTTTTGCCACCCTGCTTGCCCTCTGTCTCCCATCCAAGACCGGACCGGGCCCGACGTTGTGTGACCCTAGGATGGATTATGACAGCGGATCTAAGCGATGTAGGCCATGAGGTCACTGACCTGTATGGCGTTTTAAACTAATACTGATCTTGTACTCAGATGTGTTTTTAAAAAAAAAAAAGATACAACTGAATACGTAATATTTCATTTAATAAACTCTCTAAAAGGTAATATTCTTTATAACTAACACAAAAACTAAAACAGGGCTGGATTTAAAAAAAAAAAGCTGCAGACATAACCCTATTGCTGAAGTTTTTTAGTTGTTTAAAATACACGGGGAAATTTCCATTGATGGCCAGAAAGAAACACATGGGGTTGGTTTTCGATCTTGGCTGGTTCCCCGCTGGTCGTGTTGCGAGTAATTAACAGGTATGTATGTCTGGGCGATCGAGCTGGTTTCCCCGCTGGTCGATGTTGCGAGTAATTACACGGTATTGTTCTGTGGGCGATCGAACTCGTTGATTCATTGGGTTAGTCATTTGTATACAGACGATGCCGCTTCAATGGGCTTTTAATGTTTATATACTTAGAGTCGCAACTGAGAGTACTTCATTATTGATCAATTTATCAAGTGGGCATATAATCAAACAAGGATGTTTACCACGTCAAGTTGGTAAATTGAGGACTCTTCAGATTGTCGGTGGGTTTAATTGTTATAGTTGCTTTCAAGTAGTTCACTCACTTGTGGGTTTAATTTAAACTACAATTCATCAACGTATAAGCCGCCTCGGTTTATAAGCCGCGGCATCCTTTGAACGCCTTTGAAAACAACGTATAAGCCGTGCTTATATTCCGAAAAATTACGTATTATACTGAAATTTTAGTGACTGAGGACCTACGGTTTATCATTTATGCTGAGAAATGAGGTATATATAAGCCTCCAAGGTACCTAATTTTTACAATAAATAATGAACCGGTTGGCTTGAGTCGCTGAAAAATTTAGTATATAATAACATGATTTCTCACCCAATAATCTTACTTTACCAGTGTGTTACCATTTTTTTTTGAAAAATGCCCAAATTGTCACAAATTCTATCTGTTGTTTTGGAAGAAATGAGACCAGAGCTCGAAATAGAGGGGTGCACACAGCGCAGGTGCAGGAAACATTGTGCTTGTGCATGGGGGGCCATGAGAGCTTCAGAACCTGCATGCACAATGTTGCATAAAGAAAAGGAAATCTGTGATTAAGTGGTTACAACTTCAACTTGCAAATCACTTCCATATGATGCCTTACCTATGTTAAGTCCAAAATCTCAATCCGTGACCATCTGGCTGCAAGTAAGTTTGACGATTGATTTGACTTTATGACAATTTAGAAAAAATTTGGCCTCATGTCCCTCGCGAAAATCCCGGCATTTTGGCTAGAGGCCAAAATCCAAAATGGCCGCGACGCCCATTGTTGAAAAATTAGGTTTTAAACCAGGACGGGGGAACCAGAGGCACCTATAATTCAGGTCCGATGATTGACTCTTTTTGAGGTAAATCAGACCAAAGGATTCCAAATATAACATTAGTTTGAAGTTATGACATCATTTTGCCCAGAGGGAAATCCAAGATGGGCTGCCGACGCCATTCAGAAAAATTAGATTTTGAAACCAGATGGGGAACCAGAGCACCTATAATCATGTACAGAGGACACTTTTTTGGGTAAGTCGGATCCAAGGATTCCAAATCTAACATTAGTGTTACGTTATGACATCATTTTTGCCGCTATAAATCCAGATGGCTGCCAACCCCCCCCGCCATTTCGAAAAATTAGATTAGTTGAACCAGAATGGAGGAACGCAGAGCACCTAAATCATGTACAGTGCACTTTTTTGGGTAAGTCGGATCCAAGGAGTCCAATCTAACATTAGTTTTGGACAATAGACAGATTTTCCGCCCAGAAATCCAAGATGACCGCCGAGGCCAGTTGCTTTTGAAGCCACTATGGAGAACCCGGGGTCAAAATTCCAGTTGATCCCAGTTGAATATCCAGTTGAAATCCAGTTGAATCAGTTGATGCCGTGACGGAAAATGGAAACAAATTTTCAACTAGGTTTTTACTGGACCAGTGAACTCAGTTAAGACCAGTTAACAAACAGTAAAAAACAGTTGAAACCAGTTAGTTCCGACTGAAATGGAACAACTTTCAAATGGATCAACGGGGGAATTTGACCTGGCCTCTTTAATCATGTACAATGACACTTTCTTCGGGTAAGTAGGCGTTAAGTTCTAAATCTGACAATTTGTTAATAAGGCTTTTCACACTGAGCCGGTGATCGATCGACTTTGCGATCGATCGCTATCTGTAGGACTTCAAACCAGCCACCAAATTCATTATAATTACTTTAAAAAACTTGACACACATACCGTTTTGTGCTTCTCAATAACAGCACACCGTTCGTTCACTAATGCAAGTAAGTAAGCGTATATCCCGCCATGTTGAATTTCCTTGCTCAGTCTGTTCAATTTCGCGAGCGGAAAACTCACAAATTTCGTGCGGAAACAAACGGAAACAACCAGGACAAATCATATAATAAAAGATGGGCTTATTACCTCAGCATAATTAAAAACTGTTCGACAACCACTGCCGTAAATGCCCTCAAAAAGAGGTATTTCGTGAGAAGTAGCAGCTCATTAAATACTTCATTTGGAAACTTTTACTCGTAAAAGGCGCTATTGCGCACAATGTGCGGCTAGTATCAGAAAAACGACTGCAGTAGTCTTAAAAATGGTGATCGATCGCAAAAGTCGATGCGATCACCGAATCAGTGTGAAAAGCCTTTTTTATGACATCACTTTTGCCACAGATCCAAGTGCCTCCCCATTCGGCAGGTGAAAAACATAACTTTGGAATGGGAGCACGTAGGATTATTCATGAATACCACATTGGATTACATTTTTTGTTTGTCTTTCCAGGAAAGTAGACGAGCGTATAGACGGCACTGAGAAGCACAGTATTGAGAAGCGAGCTGTCAAGCAATACAAGCAAGACAACCACACGAACAGAAAACCATGTCTACTGTTCATGTGTCATCCAGAGGTGGGCAAGCTTTGCAATGAAGCTACGATGCCCTTACTTCCGTTGAGAGTTGGGAAAATCTCGAAAAAAAGGCAGCTGTTATTGAGCGGTTTGATCAAGTTGGAGATGTCTACGCAAAAGTCGATGGGATAATGGTCCAGCGGACAATGTGTCCATCAATCGTGTAAATCTGATCTTAGGGAATGCAAGAAACTGGAACAGGCTAAGGACAGAAAAAATAAAGGTCCAGGAAAGCCAATCACAGTCGAATCTTTGTCACGTGGCCCTCTTCCTGAGGAGTTCCCCCTGCGGCCGCTCCACCTGCAAGGCGTCTCGATTCAGGTGTAGGACTGCGACATAAACCAACAAATGTATCTGGGGGTAAACCGAGTCGACCAAGCACCACAGAAGCAATAAAGCTGTCCCTGATTTCGTATGATCATGCATGGGCAGTTTTGAAGAGGCACACGGTCGTCCGCCCAAGATCAGAACATGAGAGCAGAATCAGCAATGCCTGCCTCGGATGAGCTTATTGCAGATTTCAACTCAGCACGTGCTGCCAGAGAGAAAGTTGACCAGCTTATTGCGGAACGGGTGTTCATAAGAGACCTCCATCTATTCACGCATCCTCTGAGCAAACGTTTGACGTTTGCCAAGAGCCAGCCCTGAGAAGTTTGGGAAAGGAAACTCAAGCGAAGAGCGGAATGGCGCTAATCGCTCTCAATGCAGTGATGACCTAGTTATGTCATGAGTTGTAGACCTTAACTGAGCTGCTGGAACATCTTGTTATTGAGGAGTGTGTGGCCTTATTCAACGCCAACTGCACTACAGAAGACGCAGAAGCGTAAGCGCATCCAAAATTCATGAAGTCGGTTCATCTACTGGAGCCCTACACCGCTCGCATCGACATGGGTATGATATGGAGATGCAACACCATCAGCAGAAGATAGACCAAAAGCAAGATGGCACCCCATACAAGTGGTTGGACTACGTCCAAAAGGTATCATCTATCATCCTTACTCGTCATGGTAATGCAGAACGTATCATCTGTGTGAATGGCCAGTAGGCCGCACCATACTCGAACTAAAGATGACAGCGAGACCTGAGTTTAACATGTAAGTGCACATATCCATACACCTACATTGAATTGAGCTACCCCTTTCCTTCCTGCATAAGCGTTCAAAACGCTGTAACAGTCAGCTCAGCAATCAAGAGGGCTGCAAAAACTGATATGCAACTACCTGACAGATCATGCAGACAGTTTTGATGCAGAGATTATCCTCTCTGTTGGTTCCCACTGTGCCAAACCTATCACCCATCAAGCAATGGAGAACTACAACTTTGACCAGTCTGAGGCTGACGTGTCATCTTTTCCATTTACGCAAGACTTTCTGCGCAAGTCAGGCTACAGTGTCCGGTTGTCATCGATGCTGCAGATACCGATGCTATTTTGCGGCAGCTTTTATCTCGCAACGTTTCCCCGGAAGCTATGTATCAGAGGAACAGCAGTGGTCTTATGCCGTGAGCTCATGACTGATGAGATGGCAGACTGCATTTTTACATCTGCACTGTATGACAGGGTGTGATCCGACTCGGGGTTCTACGGCAAAGGTAAAGTTGGTGTATTACCGGGTGGCGAAGAGCCCTGTGGCCCAACCAGGCAGCTCTCAAGGTGCGGAATAGACTTTATCTCCCCCGAGGAGGAGGTGCACACATACTCTTCCATTCACACACATGTCTCTATGGCTACAAAAGAGTAGTCGCATGACTGAGTCCCCGCCAGTGAAGTGGAAAGACTAAAGAACAAGTCATGTCATCCATCCCCTCCAATGAGCTAGCCTACGTCACACTATCTCTGTGGCCAGCTACTTGGCATATCTTGTTCGTCATCCCTTGGAGAAGCACCACCCCTTCGCCACTTGGACATGGCTTGGAGCTGGTGGATGTGTCCCTGTCCGCCCTGTCCGTCACACACACCTGCTCTCCCTACGCATCTACCTGCATCAGCGCCAGCTGAAGAAAGTGACGAAGATGAGAGTGAGGTAGATGAAAGCGAGGAGGGGAATGAGAATGATTATGTACAGAGGATGTGGGATTCATCGAATCTGATGATTCAGGTCACATGGACAAATGTTTCTGATTTGGACATATTATTATGTGTGGTGCCATTGGTCTACAAAAATGGTCAATGACTACCATTTGTCCGAGTAAATGGTTTATGTACTGTTTGTAAGTGATTTACTCACAAAACTTGAGTTGACTAGAAAAATAATGCCATCTTCAGACCTTAACGTCTTTGAATCATTGGTTTTGATTTACCCGAAAACATATTTGTACATTATTATAGGTGCTCTGGTTCCCCGTCTGGTTCGAAACCTAATATTCCAAAATTGCGTCGGTGGCTATCTTGGATTTCTGCGGACAATGATGCATAACGTGATTCGGAATCCTTGGGGCATACTTACCCCAAAAAGTGTCATTTCATGATTTACTAGGGCGTGGTTCTCCATCTGTGTCAAAACCGAGTTTTTTTCACAATGTCGATCGACGGCCATCTTGGATATCTGGGCTAAAATGATATCATAACGTCAAGCTAGTGTCAGATTCAGAATCCTTTGGGCATATTCACAAAAAAAGTGTCATTTTAACAATGAGTATAGGTCTCTGGTTTCCCTCTGGGCAAAACCTGATTTTTCAGAATGTCGTCGGCGGCCATCTTGATTCTGGAGGAAAATGATGTCCGTACGTCAAAGTAATGTTAGATTTTGAATCTTTGGGTCCGTTTACCCCAAAAAGAGTCATGACATGATTATAAGTGCTCTGGTTCCCCGCTGGTTCAAAACCTAATTTTTTTTCAAAATGGCGTCGGCCGCCATTTTGGATTTTGGCCTCTAGCAAAAAATGCCGGGTTTTCGTGAGGGACATTGAGGCCAAATTTTTTTAATAACTGGGTCTATAGAAGTCAAATCATCGTCAACTTACTTGCCAGAGAAGGTCACGGGATGAGATTTGGACTTAACTATTAGCAATGTGAACTTGATAGATTTGACAGAAAGGACTTGTGAAATATGCAATTACAGTGAATGTTTACACGTTTAAAACCTCGCTGGTGTCATTATCATATATATTTCTGGTGCATGTAACTTGAAAAACCTACATGCACCGTGGTCAGTGCATGTGCGTTTTATTTTGCTAATTCAGCTCGAATGAGGCCGAAAATGTTGGAAATCCTATATTCCTAAAATAGACTTGTATAAAACTTCTTCAATTTCATTTTTGGTTTAAAACTTCAATTGATCGCATGCCACATCAGTTCCAAAATTTCTCACAATCTTTGAAACAGAGTATTTTTTTAATTACTTTAGCTATCAAGCGTGTGAGGACACAAGGCACGAGCAAACGTAGCTTGAACCAATGGCTATGGAGTAATTCAACAATACATCACTTTGACATTTTGTCTTTTTCTGTGCTGATAAGTGTGCCCATCTGCACCAAAAGTTAATGTATCACAAGAAAATGGTTATTTGATAAAAACAAAAACAGGCGGTCACATTTTTAACTGTGTCTTTGGCAAGTCGGACTCAGGGCTTATCGCCCTTAGCCCCGGGCTACTTTGAGCCTGTTGTGCCCTCATTTAAAGCTGATGTTATGTTCTGAAATCATCAACCATAATTAAATTTAAAAGTGAGACGAATAAACACGAAATTTTGTGATAAATGCTAAATTGACATGGAATGATCATATCTAGCGGTTATTTTTTAATTAATAATGACAAAGAATTTGGGTTTTGAACCATCTTTTTTTGGTAATTGTGTGAAATTGCGTGGTGTTTTGGTTCCTCGGCATTTTCAAACAGGCACAAAATGTTCAGTCTGTCTGGGACCATCAAAAGAAAATGGGCAAAATTTTCTGTTTATAGGCCATGTCTATCTTTGAACCTTTTTGGTCAATATCATTGTGTGTGTGTGTGTGTTTTAGTTTTGAACATGTCTGCGGGTCAATTTTTTTGGGGGGGGGGGTACCAGCGGGTGGTCCCATGGATTTTGTAGCTGATTACACTCCCTCCGATTTTCACACAATGAGCTCAAATTAAGATGGTGTGCAACTGTTGAATAATCTGTTGAATTATACTGGTACAACAAACTGAAAACATAAGAATGAAATTAGAAAATAAAATACAGGGATAGGTCTGTTAGTTCCTCAGCTATGGCTACCCAGGCAGTGGATCTTATGTGGTCGTAACGGTAGGCTTGAGCTTCTTGTTCATAAGGCTGGGTAATTCTGACAAGCCAAAAGAAGAGGCTCGGAGTTTTTCCCCCCTTGCTCGATCCCAGTCTATGATGACTGGGGATACGGCAGGCGCCAAGTCGTCTACATCTACTGCCGGTACATGTAGTTGCTCATTCTCATCCCGGGGTTCTAATTAGAATTCACTGGGAATCTATGTGCTAGTGCCGCCGAGAGATCAGGGCTGACCAACCACTGATCCCTGGCCTTCAACATTGCTAAGCTTAATGGATCCATAGATTTCCACTAGCTCATATCCACTTCAGTTACTGGCACAAATGATTCAGGACACATTACTGGGAATTGATAAGCCAATCGTTTTGCTGGTGATTATCTTTTGGTAAACTCCTTTTTAGATCTTATCTTGTGCCATTTTTCTTTCATCGCCATTGTTTAAATTGGAGGAGTCCACCCAATCCCAAATGAATCATCTTTATCGATGTCCATAGCTGCGGAGGAGGTTAACAAATATGTAATACTTCGTGCATGTTTCATTGGTCAGTTAGTTTTTAAGTCATCGGTGGTGTCGCACAAAAAAAGTTGAGTTCAAGTCCAACTCTTCACTGTCTGTCGCAGGAGGGGAGCAGCCGACAACTAATGATTATCGGCTTGTTGCAGCATGGCCGCAGCCTGTAGCGGCGACCATGGAAAGTTTTATGGTCACGTGTTAACTACGCTTGCGCTGTTGCACAAATTACTTGTCTGCGACACTGTTGACAGCCCGACAAGTGGTATTAAAAAAAACAGCATACAGTACAGATTGACATCAGTGCACATTTTAACATTGTTCAACTCAAAGAGGAATATATGTTAGAGCTATCACAGCCAAGTACTTCAAGCAGAAGTGCATTTGAGGATGATGCTTCAAGTGCTCGTGCAAACAAACGTCTCCCTAAAAAGAACCAGAGAATGCACTTTGACAGCAAAAGGCGAGATGTACAACAAGATTGTTGACAAGTTTTCTTGAGGTTGTCTCTTGTGATATAGAAGTGACAGTACCAGAAGAAACAGTTGTTTTCTCTTTTGAGAATGGGCCAATCTACAAAATCCTTCTTTTGATGACATGACTGAAAATCAGGGATCTTTGAAGTGTTCTTGAATGTATTCAGTACGACATGTGGGGTGGGGCTATTTATTTTTATACTTTACTAATATTGCCAATTTTAAAAATAGAGGTTGCCACTCAGAAACCTTTCCTAAATAGAACCCTTCCAAAAATGGTTCTAAAGTAGAACTAAACTGGGAACATTCATAGGTGCATGCAGCTCCATTTATGATGATGCCCTTTATACATGGATGTTCTACGAAAGAATAATAATAATAATAATAATAATACAACCATTCTTATAGAGCGCATTACACACGAAGTTATAATGCGCTGATTGCCAATTAGTATTACGATGCAGTCGGAATCGTCACAATTCATTTCGCTTCACCTACGGTGGCAGATGGATAGGCGCACAACCCTATCAGCACCTTAGATTGTAAGATCACCCATAACAGCTCCCATTTCGCTTGGGTGACGAGGCAATTGAGACTAAGATCTTGACCAAGGACAAAAACCACGTTGGCGCGCAGGGCTCGAATCACGACATGCGGATCACGAGTCCTGCGCTTTTCCACTGGACCACAGTGCTATCCCCGGTATGGTTTTAGAAGCATGGATCAAAACAAAGATTTCTGTTAGGCCAAGATCGCGTTTAAATAAGGGTTTGTCTTTTTCGAAAGCAAGTTTTTGCCTTTTTAAGGACGTTTGTTTTCTGATATACGAACAGGACCGGGCATGAGACACCCGCGGTCCTTGTTTCTTGTCGGGGAAACAAAACAACATGAAAATAAATGATAACAGGCGCCTGCGGCTGGCAATGTGTGTCTGTTTTATGCGCATAATGCATTGCATAGGGTAACCACACAGATTAGGCATTGGAGAAACTTCCTTCATTAAAGATTAATTTGGTGGGTGTTTTGGTTGCCTTACGGGCACTAATAGGCATTTTTTTCAATTTAAGTTCAAGAGACGAAAACTTGGAATATTTTCAATACCACGTCGAATTAAAAACTCATACGTGGGGGAACATATATTATGAGTGAAATCTGAAAATAGCTATTTGAGTGGTAAATTTTTTGCACATCGATGTTCTTATATCAAGTTATCAAAGCAAACATTACGCAATACTAAACCCCCCCATATCCTTTTTTCATGAATGATTACTTTAAAAATAGCAAAAATTTTGAGACCAGTACTCTTTTAGCGTGTAAAGACAATTTTCATCATCTCTTTATAAGTTCATCACAACATGAGCTGCAACAAGAAAACGATAGGCGATGGCTTACAGGACGAATTCCGGCAGATTCAGAATTGTTAACGATTTTTAAGCACTTGTAATAAGGCAAACTTACAAGAGGCAATTGCATTCAAATTTGGACCAGTTACTTCAAACATATTGAAATTACATGAATACTTAGTTTTTAAAATTCTGCACTTGGGGTGTTCTATAGGGGCGCACCACTAATTATCCACGTTTTATGTAATAAAGTAAGTCGGTCAAGAAAGTGGCAAGGCTTTTATTTACAAGTTTTCTACTGGCCTTTTCATAACGGGAGCTACAACATAGCATGATATCCACATGGACGATGTAGATAATGATGTTGTCAACATTGCATACATGAGAAACAAAATCAGGTTTCATCGCAAACCCAAGATAAGGCCGCGGATGTGTGCACGGGTGGGTATCCTAGAAAAGAAATGAGTGATGCGGTGGTGGTTAAATTTAGCTATTGCATTATTTATGTGAAAATAACATGAAAAGTGACCCCAGGGTCTCAAACACCATATCAAGCAAATTTTCAAAAATCTAGAAAAAGAGGCTTTATTTTGATACAAACACGATGTCTCGAGTATTGCAGGGAGTTCTCTAGTGTAACCGGAAACCGTACAAAAATGTGTGTGTTCCTATGGGAGGAGTCATTAGTGGGTGCGCTCCCTGAATCCCTACTGTGAACAGCGAATACTGGAAACCCCCCAAAACATGGAACCATAAACACCAAGAACCACCAAAGGAATTGTAACTACATGAAAAAATCACCAGGAACACCAAAACAAACTACCAGACATGCAAAAGAATGAGAAGAGTCAACTCATGACCACCCCACCACCAAAATGAAACATCCTCTTACATGGTATCAACCAATCAGTCCGCATGTGCATAAAATTCTAATCACCAGGGGGGGAAAAATCCTAATCTACAGTGAGAGCTCAATTGCAATATAGGGATAGGAGATTGGAGTCCAAAGTGGTTTGAAGAAATTGGCACCCAGGTTTTTTGCTGGCATTTGATTGACAACACTCAATTTTTATTGGGTATCTTCCATGTGTATAGAATAGAGGACGGAGATCTCAAAAACATAATAATGGTTTAAAAATCCACAAATGATGTGGATATTACAGGCCAAATGTTAACCCTTCCTTCCCCGGTTTTTGACATTTCTTCTTTTTCCAATTTTTTACAACAGACATCAACAAAAACTTAACATTTTAGGACCCATAGACACACACACACACACCTACACACCCCTTAGCAGACAACACACACACCCACAACTTAACTGTTGTAAAGTGGCCGGCCAGGTGTGGCTGAGACGATCTGATTTTGTTTCTGAATTAAGCTTCCTTTGTCATGGAACATTAACTAGTAGGGGTGATCAGGGACGGCGCCAGGGTTAAAATAATAGGAGGGGCGAAACAGGAACAAAATCAACTTTTGGGGGGGGGGGGCAGCCGCCTCCCTGCCACCAGCCCCTGGGGTGATCAATTTCCAGGGATAGAGCCTTTTTGTGCCACATCTACCTTAGCTTCTGCATGTAATGTGTGGCAGATAGAAGTTTGTTCTGCCAAAAGGCTAGATATTCCATTATTCCTCCACAAGGTTATTCAATCAATGAGCAGCAATCCATAACAGGTTTAAAGAGACCTGGCACATTTGAAAATAGTGCGCCCTCAGTTTCAAACGATATTTTTGCATGGTTGTTAAAGCTTTTATAGACAAAGCCCTCACCCGAAAATGATAAGACCAAATCAGCTTCCTTATGGTAACGGAACGATTTTTGTATTTAACGTTGCCGGCGCCACGCGAAATTCAGCACACGACGAAAATGGCGTTTACACAAGAACACGCACGGCGTAATGCGTGTTTCCCACGCTATGCACACTGTTTTTGACCGGTCTATAACCTTTGTGGTTTTAATATCAGTTGAGTACGAGTCAAAATATTCATGTATATACCATTTGTTGCTTAAAGTTATGGAACTTAAAAGTTAGGCCTACAAATTACCTGGATATCTTTATCCTCATATCAATGTCCCTATCTTGTTTTGGGGTATGTTATTTTTATGTGTAAAATAATATCTGTTCTTCAATGGCCTGGACTATCATGTGAGATCAAATTGAAGAAATTCATATTTTGTTGAAAATGTGCTGCCAGTGCCGATTTAAGGTGGCTACCCATTCAAAACGGAATATTAGAAAACATGTCATTCGCCACGGCGGTGAACATTTGATGAGTGTAATGGGTTGATACTACAACCTATAAATATACCTATGTTACAAGATGTTTGGGATTTGTTTTTATCATAGATGTTTAGATTGTTATGGGCATACCACCTTTAATGATGTTGTAGGTAAATCCATGCGGACAATCTCTATCAAGAAACTAATCAGAAAATTCAAATTCTGAAAGATTGGGCTTATTGTCATAGTGATGTGGGGGCATGAGTATGATCGTCTTATAAAACGCACTCTCAGTTTAAAGATACTGCCATGCAGTGTTATGTCAATTCCCACTACAGTCAAAGGATGCATTTTTGGAGGTAGAACAAGCCACAAACTATTTACGAGGCAAAGGGTAAGCAAAAATGAATTGCAATAATTTACAGTCTTTATCCATATGTAAATAATACTCGTATAAAAAGTATCCCATAAACAACCATGAAAATTTCAAAAATATAGATCAATATTTTGGATTGATTAAAGGTGCAACATGGATTTCACATATCAGGTGTCCCCCCTAAAAAATCAAAAGTACTGATTTTGGCCCTGATTGTAAAAGTTTCCATCAAAACATATCCCCATCTGAAAGGATTAAGCGAGAAATGTTTCTTTGGTAACACAAATTGTGATGAAATTTCTAAATTTCGTATAGGGACCAAATATGAAATTCAGCCTATGTTTTATATTGAAATATAAGCAATCAACTCACCCTTATTCCTCTTTATAGACATTCGCAGCCAATACCAGGTAAAAAAGCGATTGGTGTCCAATCCTATATGAAAGTACTATTATGAACATCCTTGGTGCCTCAAATCTCTCTTGCACCTTAAATGTATGATTTTTCAACCACTTCAACTTTTTAAATGTCAATATTCTTCCACCCACTTCAGATGATGAAAGGATTTTAAATGGACATGGGTACTGTAGAAATAAGCAAGGCATCGAATTATGATATAATAATTCAAGTTATAGAGTTGGGCATTTTGCACACACTAGTGAATATGTTCCTGATTGGATATCAGGACTTTTTGGAGATTATATTGACTGTTTTTTTTTAAATTACACAAGAATGCTCTGCCTGGCGCAGAGGAATAAAATAGTGGATGCGAAAACAGACTACAGTGACAATTACTTCAACATGAAGGAATCAAATAGATCCCTAAAATTGGACACAATCTCTGGTTTGCATACAGTTCACAATTAATGTACAAATTGTTTATGGGGGTGCTTTGGCAATTTGGATAATATGCCTATAATAGAATTTATACATTCTCCTGCAGACTTTGAGCTCCCATAGAGTGATCCATAAATTACAGAATGTCAATTTTTACAATTGGTTTGGCTCAAGGTTTCGTACAAATTGTGCATTATTTGGTGCGTGCAAATTACAAATGTTATAATTGCAGCATTTACAACCAGTTCTGCAGTTACCAGAATTGTCATTTTTTTTTGAATCCGGCACTTAATTCCATATAATTCTGCGATTCATCAGGTTCACACGTGACCTGGGTCCTAAACATCCCTACCCATTTAAATGTTGTTTATGGTACTATACGCAACTGCCGTCCGTCTTTTAAAGGATCCATGGAATCCTGTTAGGCTCTTCTATAAACATTCCACCTATAAGCAATTCAAGCAAGTTAAAACTTCCCCCTCACCCCTTCATCCCAATTGACTCTCCTATTTAACCCAATTTCAATTTTGATGACATCTTTGATACCATCTCACAATGTAACAGATATTTCACCTGACCATAATTGTACATACTCCCTCGTTATCACTGCCATTGCACTTTAGAGAACTGTTTCCCACAATTTTAAACCTTACCCCTCATCTCCCCTTGTTCACGAGTTTTTCCACCACACATACCATTCCCACCACTTCTAGTCTGCCTTAATTGAGAGACTTTTTCTTGATAATCTTGCCCCAAGAATAACAGATTTTTATTTTCTTATAATATTTTTTAAAAAGAAAATTAACAAATTAAGTTTTGATGTCGATATTAGTAGCACTGAATTGTGTTAGAGTAAATTTTTCTGATTTAGGGGAAAATATAAATTTGCAAATTACAATGAAATAAATCAAACAAACTGCTTGGACACCTTATCACTTATCATGACATGGCTGAGAAACATTTTATCTCACTCTTCATAATTTTTTCTTCACGCCTGCGTTTGAATAGCTCGGTCGCTACCACCAACAAGAACCCGACCCTGACAATTGGGGCGACAATAATTACATTATGACCTGGTTGCTTCTCTCCCAAAAAACAGCCACTGTACTCCTTCATATGGAATATTTGGTTTCGTTAGATCTAGTTATTGACAAATGCCGGCATGATATTACCAACATCAATTTACCAAGAAGTAACACCCCAAACTGTCTGAGCTGGAAAGACAAGCAGCAGAAAGATCTTTGCAAGACCTTGCCTACTAACATCAAGAACTCTCAGACACCCTCAGATCTTCAAGGAATCCAATTCACCTGTGAGCCCAGTGACATTTTCACAATGGACATCAATCTCTGGACACTTCTATACCCATCAAAGATGGCCTCGTTGCTCTCCGTTCCTTCTTAGAAGCCAAGAACACGTCAGGGTGCTCCCATACCACATGCTACGTCTACCTGAGATAGCAACATCCACTCACTCAACTCATAATGCAGATATCCAAATGAGCAGAAGACACTTCTGTCTAAGGAGTTCTGAGAGTCAGCTCGGCTTCCTCAGCTCATCCCATCACTCAGCCTCCACAGTCGCATAGTTCTCTACCAAGCTTCAATTATTACCTTTCTTACATTGAGAATGGATCACAAACTCATCTATGGTGTGGAGATGGGGGCTATCACATGGTTTCTTGAAAACAAGACATGCTGATCCCTGTAATGTGCCTTTGGGCATCCTGGACAAAATCCTTAGAAGGATGCGGTTTCCTTCTGAACCTGGCAGAGAACTACAAATATGGCAATGGAAAAGGTGCTCTACATAATTTTAAAATGAGATGCAAGCTTTACATTCATCAAATACACTATAATTATTATTTAAAAAAAAAAAAAAGCGAGAAAAGGAAAAAAAAAACCTGTTTTGCGGCGATGCGAGAGCACTTTCAGTAGGGTTCGGTCATTCAGTCAAGGCGAACTTTTTTTTTAATTTTTAAAAAAAAAAAAAATGCAAAATTGCCTGAAAAGATCCCCGAACATCTGAAAAACTCAGGAGAAAAAAAAATGAAAGATTTTTTACACACAAATTTTCTAAAACAATGAGCCAAAATTGATAAATTTGGGCTCAAAATAGGGTGATTAAAGGGGGATGGCCCGAATTAAGATATGAAGTTTTCATCTAAATAGATGTCCTTTACCCTCCAAAACCCATCTGTACCGTTTCGCGACGATATTTCAATCCGTTTTGATGCGAGAGCTAAAACTGGATTAAATGTAAGCCCCATAGATACTGTGTAAAATTAATATTGGTCGAAACCAAATGGACGAACATTTTGCTCATAACTTCAAACTAAACATCCTTTTGGCTCTAAGATTTCACAGGGTAAATGAGAAAATATTAGCCTTTCTTTCTGATACCAAAATGTTGACCACTTCGTTAAAATCTGGCTTCTGGTCAGGCTATTAGCGATCGGGCATGACCTGTAACATGATTTTTGGACAAAATATTTAACAAAATTGTCAAAACTTAAAAAATCAGGGTCAGCCCGTAAAACAGGTTTTTTTTTCAGTTGCCTTGAATATACATGTTAACAACTGTATGTAGACAACTGTTTTTTGTTTCAACAGTAACAAAGCTTTGTTTTCATTTTGACCCCACAAAAAATGCACCCATCCTACACTTTATTTGATTGTAAAATAAACTTTTTAAGAAGTATCTTGATATTTTGAGGTTACTCAGAAGTGTTCCAGCATGGCAGAAATCAGCAAAACTGAGAAAAAGAAAAAAAAAATCAAGGAAAGTGGAAGAAGACAGTACAGGGCAGCCTGGACTTGGAAACAACCCAGCATGTGAACACAAATAAGTGGAATGCAATACTTTAAATATCCGTGACAAAGAAGATGGTTTAGGCACCTTTATTGGACGCAACAAACAAATAATAGTCACTTAAATTATAAGAGTTATGTAGGGGTTATTTTGTAAAAATATTGGAATACCAATCAATATAAGAAATAAAAGCCGATATACTGAGATTAGACAGTACATGTAACCGGCATTATAAATAAGTTGTTGAATTTGATGTCTTCTGCCTCCAATATATTTATGGACAATCCTTCAGGCCATCTCAGAGATTCGCACCAATACAACAAAGCATTGAGATGGTTGTGGAACCAATTTAGCGGCTCCATGTATATAATTTTACAAACTGTCAGAAGAAAGGTTAAAGCCACTATCAGTGATTTGCTAAAGAAGAAAAATAAAAAAATCTCAAAAATATAATTTGCATTTCTGTATCAAGTATAGGTATCCTAATTATACCATGTCATTACAAAAGAGTCTACATCCTGCATTACCCACACACACACAGCGCCACAGAGTACATGCGCATAGAGTTTGTACATAGGTACAACGTTATATTGGGCTGCTATTTTTAAATTACCAAGTGTATTTCTTGCCAGTGGCAATGCTAGTATACCACAGGGTTATGACATAATAATTTATGGCAAATAAGCCTAGAAATTGGTGTTGTACGGCCGTACCTGCCCTTTTCCACGACCCATAATCCCTTCGAACTTCATGAAACAGCGCCAAGCTTTCCAATTGGAACTGCGTTTATAGGCACTGTATTCAACCAGACATAACAGCTGTGTGGACGCATCACACTTCAACTTCGATTTCTGGGCTCTCTCTTCACCAGACCATTTCTTTTGCCTCCACCATTTGTAAGGCATTCTTTTACTAATTTTTTGGTAGGTTGTTCAACATATATCTTGTGTAAGAGTGTCGTACCATGCCACAACAAAAAGGACATTGCCCTATTTTCATGCAAGGAGAGCCCAGCGCTGGCCATGCATGCATACTCACCATGTGTGCCGTGTACTGCACAAGCCTGTGCATTGCCGGCGCGTTGTTGATTGGCTGATTGTGGAGTTCAGTGAACTTCCACTGAACTTCCCGCGAAGTACAAATGGAGACTGCTGTGAACTATTTGTAATGTAACAGTGACTAAGACTGAAAGCAACCAAATAGAGGACAAAATCAACTTTTATGTCATTACTGTCCGTACGGACACTTTCTACAACACGTAATTGAATGGGGGATTCCATATCTTTGAGCACAAGCTGTTTTCTCCCTTTTCTGTTAAGTTTTTAATTGGAAAAAATATCGTATGAGAATTCTACAGACTAGTCCTTCAATTATAAGCTATTTCCTGCAAATTTCAAATATTTTGAATCTTTCGGGTGAATCACGTGATAGTGTCTTTTAGTGTAACTTACCAACTAAGTTAAACCAACTGTGTGCAACCATTTGTGGGATGACAAAACTTTTAATGCATCCTTTAGCTAACAAAAATGGACATGCACCTATGCCATTTTGATTTGGTCGTATCATGTGTCCTCTGCCATTGGGGTAAGATTGGGGTCAAGATCACATGGGTCATCAAAGGTCAATCTATGTGTACATCCCAACTGAGTCTTGACCCAGTGCTCTTTTTGAGTATGAAGGGTGAAAATTGACAATGGGGTAAAAAGTTGAGTGCACTAATGCATGGTTGCCACCCCGATACGCTAGATACCCAACATACATACATACGTACACCCACACACACCCCCCCACCACCCCCACCCCACCCCCACACATGCATGAATGCACGAACGCAATTTCATGCAGCAACGCATGCATGCACTCACGCATGTCATGCACCCACACACCCACCATACAATACTACCAAAGTAATCCCAATGCGCCATTCTGCTTGCAGCCACCAAGAACTAGGTGAATTTTACCAACAGAATCCTCATATGTCCTAAAAGAAACCATGAATGAAATTACTTGAGGTGTAATGTCTGTATATATTTTTAAGCTTTCGAGTGCATTGGCAAAAAAATCATGCACGCGCGCTCAGTTTGACAACGAAAATGCAAACAAGCCCTGCAAGGGTGCATGTCATTATGAGTCTGGATCCAACCTGCAAGCAGTTGAAAACTCAAGCAACTTGTGAGCGTCCACGCTTATGACGATACGTATTTGCAATTGCTCACCAATAGGCGCATACAACAGCATTATTTTCAGCTCTGTGTATGGCCCATGCTTGTCTGTAGAGAGTGCTCCCAAAAAGATAATGGAATTCACAGTCGTGATGACCAAAAATCCTACTTAAATACAAAACAAAGCAAGATCTTGACAAAAAATTATGTTTTTGTATCAAAAAAATATGAGCATTTTTAAATTCCAAACGTTTGTAAGTTTAAGAATCACTCCACAGTAATGATTGAGTCCACTCCTTAGTATTTCTGAAGCTCTATGAACATTAAAAGCACAGACGGGTCCGTAGGCCTATATTGGGTCATAATAATACTAATAACCCAGCGCTTTTTTATAGCGCTTTCCAACAAGATCACAGCACTGTTGCCTATTATTATTATGCCGCCGTCATGAAATCGTCACAATCAGTTCGCTTCACCTAGGCCGGCAGCTGGCCAAGCGCACAATCCTATCATCACTTAGATTGTAATATTCCCCCTAACGGCTACCCAAATATCGCTTTGGGTCGACGAAGCACGTGAGGTAAAGTGCCTTGCTCAAGTTCACACACTTGGCTGAGCGGGGCTCGACCCACAACAGGTTCAATGGAACACTCCGGGGGAACACCCATAATAACCTACATCAAAGTGCCTAAATCAGTTGTGTCTGTATTGTATAATCTATTTTAATTTGTTTGCGTGATGTTTGCTATATTGAAAGAGCTTGACTGCTATCAATCTGGCAATTCATACTTATCATCAGGGCTGCTAATGAGTTTGCTCAAAATTCACCATTGAGTCTTCATCCCAGGGTCTCAGTGGTTGTGAGCAGATTCAATAACTGATCAATTACTGACATGAAACAATCTCAGATTTGGAGAATGTTACCAATGTTAAAAAAGCCAAAGCAAAATGGAGACACTAAGACACAGCCAGATTTTTGGACGCAGTACAAAGACACCCGGTTGTGTATAACTTCCAAATGGCCGAATATCATGAACTCAGTTGTTTGTTTGAAAATGCCCTGGGGAGGCTATATGCAGAGAAATAAATCGTCCACAGACTGGAAGTTTTAAAGAGACTCACCTATACGAGAGATTTTTTGAGGATAAAGTTTTCGTCAAAATTTGCACTTGATTAGTGGTAGAATACTGAGAACTTGGAAGTTTATTGACAAACAAAATGAAAATCAAAAACCTACAATTAGTACAATTTTAACTGTTTTGGTAATGTTGTTCGATTTGTCCATTCTAATATAATGGAATAAAAACCAATGCTTGAACTTTTCTTATTGTCTTCATAAAGATGGCTGACCTTAGAGGCACGCAATTCAATAGGTCAGCATAGACTACTTGACAACTGTGTTCTTCACTGCACTATTAGTAAATGTCGCTAGGCCTAGTAATTTCCAAGTTATCATAAGGCTGTGTTTATAGAAGGAACAAAAGTATTGGAAACTTGTCTTATGGATAATAAATATCCATTTATTTTTTTAAACAAGTTTATTTTTTGTTTGTTTACATGCTTTTTTTAACAGTGTATATAGACTTAATGGATGTTGTGTTTTAGCAAATCAGCAAAATCGCCAATTTTGGATTACGGGTAGGAAACAACATAAAGTTCTCTGATTTTCAGAACTTAAAAAATAGCTTTGTAGGACTTGTTTCGATTACATTGTCAAATGTTTTTTTATACTTTGGGTAATCTCATCAGCTACATATTTCTATGCTTAATTTTGATAATGTATCTTATGCATGCATGAAATATGTAACTCTGTCAAATTAACACAATATTTAGAACACCAATCTTTGTGAGGGTCAACTTCGTTTTAAATAGACCGAATTTGTTTTTGTCTGCTGCGTTGTCAATTTGGTCCACTTTATGAGACAGTAAAGAATTGAAATTATCTAAATATTTCAATGCATCTTCATTTCAGAATGTCTGTAGGTGAAGTTTGTTCCATTCGTGTTGCTTTTATGACAAACTAATCGTCAAAAAGAGAGATGACTTATGTGTCCATGTGCCTGTTCTTTAATTAAGGCCGACTCAGATTTTCCTGAGGGCGGCCTCAATTTCCAAAAAAAACATGTTTTTTGCAGTACATAAGGCTTGTCCATATCACCACACTGTGTGAAAGTGCTAAGCTTAAATCGAAGTCCTACATCTAGAAAATCACTACTTTGTTGATAAAATTCCGGATCCGAATTTTTGTTATACACAGTATCCTATGGGACTAATACTACACATAATGGTTCACTGCATCAAAACAAAATCCGACTCATCTCAAAATTCGGAATTGTGATGTTTAGTTACTATCTTTAGTGTCTAGTTGACTATTTTTTTTTTGATTATTTCACAAAAATATATTTTGAAATCTCTGAGTCAGACCTTTAAGTTAAAATAAGAGCGACAAGTGTCAAGCAAAAACTAACCCTTCTATTTTGATACACAACAAACGCCCATAACAATGAACAATAAATAGAATTGCCAAATTCAACAACAAATGCATTCATGAGGACAAACAGTCCAGATTTCCAGAAGATGCCATCTTAAAGCCAAAATTAATGAAAAAAAAATCTAATAAAAAAAACTAAAGGACTTAGCTGATTTGACAAAGGTTGCCAAATTTAGCAAACGAAGTTTTTCTGATGCAGAAATTCTTGTAACTATACAAAGAGTCCGGCAGACAATCCCCAAAGACCCAAAAGCAAATTGGCTTTGTGACAGATGTTGAATTATTAATTAGAAAACATGTTTGCATACTTTATGTTAACGTCCCAAAAGAGAAGCAAAACCAACTCCAAATTCAAAATGCTTCTATTGTGACTCCTCTGCCTCCTCACTGCCTAGATCTAGAAAATTACCTAGAATCTACAAGAGTAGAACTGTCCAAATCAATTACACACATGCATGATAACTTGACAAAAAACTGAATATCAAGCTCTTCAAAAGCAACACTAGCTTTCCAAAAACCTGATAACTCTTGTGCACTGTAGTAATCAACTAATAACTTTCGCGGTTCTCGTCTTTCTCGCTCCTCTATATTCCAAGATTATAACCTATGGGCCGCGCCAGTCATCTACAACTGGACCTCACATGACCTTTGACCTTGGCACGTGACCTTTACCCTCATCAACAAATGATACACAATTATTGCCCAAACCTATAAAGCACCTATTGGTCAGTTTCTAGCAAAATCCAGGTTGAAGATTATGCTTGTTTTTTGTTTTCCAAAAGTAGCAGAAAAGCCCTCTAGACTTCATGTACAAAACTTCAACTCCACGGAACCAAACCATAAAAAATTTATCTTGAGTGAAAAACCGCTTGCCTGATTAATTTTCAGGAGCCAAAATGGCCATAGAATATGCTCATTTACAAAAGATTTGTAAAAAAAAAGTTCAACTTGCCCACCCCTAATATATCCTTGTTAAGAGGCTTGCATTAGAGATTCCAAAATATGTATTGTTAAAGAATCGCACCTGATATCATACAAACTGTGTGCATAACTTTCGCATTTATTTTTTCACAAACATCCAAACCTGTTTTCATCATACATTGAAGCATTTAGTCAAAGATTTGATTAACACAGACTTTTCACTACATTTTACACAAACTACAATTGGAAGGATGTAGTCAAAGATTTGATAAAAAAGGCTTCTTAAATATGTTACATAGACACTTTACTATTGGACTATTTAAGCATCCAGCAGAACCCATTTTCTGAATAGTTGATTGTTCTAAAGTGTGTGGAATCTGATTCACTGGATTTTATGTATTCACCTCACTGGACAAGCCTAAAAAGATACACTGAAATGATCTTGTAGTACACACATTAACGTTAAACATCTCAGCTATCAGCCGTTTGTGTGACAAATTTATATTCGCACTTTAATAGCATGGAATTATTATTAAGTGCAGTGGTGAATGAATGATGTTATAAATTGTTCAACTTAGCACAAAATTGAAGTTGTTGACTGTATCACCAAATTGACAAAAATGAGAACAAACACAAGTAATCGGCTGGTTAGAATGTCTGCAGAGTTGAGTAGCCAAAGTCAAATGAGGTTTCCTAACTGTTCGGAAAACCTCTCATAGGTTTAGTTCAAGCCAAGTAAAAGCACAATGTTGGTTAAGTACCCAACAAAATAAACCAACCAGCCGAAATCTCATGGTCCCTCAACTGCATTCATAGGGCGCCGGAGACGGATACCCCGGCTGCCCCAAAAAGGAATAGTGGCGACAAGACAGTTCTATTGTTTGCGTGCAAGCTTCGATCAGCCCAATTCTCACAACATCGTGGACCATGCCCTGCCCTAACCCATGTTCAGCACTTCCAACAAGCCCCCCAAGTACAGCTACAAGCGAACGCGATGGACGGTCACACGACGGCCCATGTGTGGTCCCCAAGAAGGACCCGGTAGCTAACAAAGGCAAACCAATGACTCCCTAAACGGATCATTTTCCTAATTTCAATAGGGTAAACCCGTACCAAAACTAGAGCAATCCAGAGCAATGCCCCGCGCCGTAACCAACAAGCCGCGGCTAACAATCATATACCCAAATTGGCACAAAGGCCGCTTAAATTTAGAATTTGCTTGGGGGTAATTATTGGGGAGGGAGTGAGGGCAAACATCTTGTCTGTGTGATAAAATAAAGTGAACGTGAATATTTGATGTGGCGCGAACACACTTTCTCCAGAAAACACCGGGTGCAATCACCTGTGTGATTTTTCCCTTGGAACAACTGTTCCAGCATTGCGCGGCCAGACAAACGCCCTCGCCACGCACACACGACAGTCCCAAACTGAAGTATTGAAGCCCTCGACACATGGGTTCCAAGCCTCTCAATACGCATGCCACCACGCTTTACTCTTTTTACCGATATCATTGTGCCTCTATAACAAATTAGGTTACTAGTTAACGCGTAACCTTTCTTGTTAGAAAGATATCGCAGCTGATCCATAAACACCCTGTGGGCATAACTTTCTCATCTTTATTTTTTCACACAACACAATCTGTTTTTCATCATCAATTGAAAGCATTTAGTCAAAGAGGTGTGATAAACACCGACTTTTCACATAACTTTTACATCACAAAGACTACAATTGAAAGCATGTGGTCAAAGATTTGATAAACATAGGCTTCTTAATATTTTTATCATACTTTACTATTACGACTATTTTAAGTAAGCATCAAGCAAAAACCATTCTTTCTGAATAGTTGATTGTTCGAAAGTGGTGGAAGCGATTCAACATGGAGTTTAACTTCTGATTCCAGATTTTCCCTCACGTTAAAACTTTGCAAAATACAGGTGAAAGCTAAAAAGATCAAACGGAATTATCTTGTATTACACCAACACATAACTTAAAATCTCAGCATCAGCCTGTGACAGATTTAATTGGCTTTAATAGCCATGGGGAATTATTATTAACTGCAGTGGTGAATTCAATGATTTTTAGAAATGTTCACTTAGCACAAATTTAATTTGGTTACTTATCACAAAATTTACAAAATGAGAACAAACATCAATTATAATCTGCTTTAGAATCGCAGAAGTTTTGGGTAGCAAAAAGTCAAATGATGTTTCCTAACTTTGACCTCTTACAGATTTAGTTTTTCAAGTAAAAGCCAATGTTGGTACCCATTGGGAGTGACCATTAAATACAGTGACAAAAATCCTGGACCGAAGCACACACATCATGGTCCGAACTGCACTTCATAGGCAGCACGGAGAAGGATACAACACCGTCTGCCCCCACAGGAAAATAAGGACTGCGACAAGACACATTATTGTTTTGCGGGCAGAGCTTCTATCAGCCCAACCCCATACTAGCCCATTTTTATTTGTTTGTGGCAAGATAAAGGGTATGGGCCATGCATCACGAGACCACTATACATCTATTAACAAACTGACATGGCTCACTTAAAGTCTGTTTCTATTTTTCCAATGCCGCGTGTTAACACAGTAACAACTAAAGGCCCGAAATGGCTGACTGAGAGACCATAATATCAAATGACAACTATGAATACAATGTAGGACACCAGTTTAATTTGAACTAAGTATCATCGTCGCAACCAGCAAGGGCTACCTGGAGACTCCGTATAAGTCATAATGTTTTCAATCATTAATTGCTCTTCTAATTTATCGCCAACAATTACTAGTGATTTTACATCATAAATTTTACTCAATGGCCATGCAGGGAGAAAGAACGACCAAATGCCAGTTATATGATAAGATTTGCTTCATTCACCCCGCTTATACGTAACATCCCACCTTAGATGGCAATCAGTTATCATAGTCAATCCTCATGCGTAATCACCGGTCTATTGTGTGTAGCAAGCAACTGTCCTCCATCATGTTCTTCCGGTCAGTACCCTGCAAAGCAAAATATCAAAACAACGAAGCCAGTATTGTTGCTTTACACAAGAGATGCTAATGAGTACTTATTACCTACCTATACGGCTATGGGAACATGAGAGATCTCTTGTGCCCTATATCTAGACACCATGTTTTTGAACATTTTTTGAAGAAATGCATTGTGGTTGCCCCGGATATCGGCCCCCTTGTTTAAAAAACCGGGGTGCAGGGTGGGATGCTGGCTTAGTAACGACTCTTTTGTACTAATAAGGCTTGAGGTTTGGCACCAGCACCATTAGAAACCTCTTAAATTTGTAATAAAAGAGATATGCGCAATTTAAATGGCATACAAAGGTTTTCCACACTGGATTTGAATGTCTGACCAAGAGGAAAGCAATGCACATACCGTTCAATACCGTTCACCTGAAAAGTGAACTTTTTGCAAGCATAATGCAATATGTGCCATGATTCTGACTAATACGTTTCAGAAACAGAAAGCATTTATAACACGGCATAAATTCCAACTCGTGGAGCAAGTTGCCAAGGAGATAACAATGAACATGGCAAAAAAACGCGCCACGACATTTGTCACGTGTAATATAGGTGTGTCCCAAGACGTAGGATCCACCCTTAGAAATCTCCCCCTTTTAATTTTCACAAGTTATAGTTTGGTTGTTGCCAGTATTATACTGTGAATATGACTAAATAGTGGAATAAACCCTATAAACTCTATTCAACCTACGCATTGAAGGTTCAAGCTGAACACATTACCTGTGTTGACCATCTTGCAAGCATGATGTCCAGAGGTACACACAGAACGAACAACCGTCTGTAGTAACAGCCTTCACGTTGGGATTTGTCTGACTTGTTTCTATCTGGGTCAAGAGAATGAACAATTGCGCTTTGTCGCGCCCAAATGTTATTTCCCCATACCACGTCGACTAGGGAAGTTTGCTGTCCCATCCCGAATGTTAATGTAGAGCCAGAGCACTGCAAGGCTTAGTCTTATTAACCTTTCTTTGGTTATTATGCAAAGCCCAACGACTCGTCAGCCCAGACACACTCGCTAATTTTATGAACTAACCTTCTTGTAACACGCGATATTATTTGCTTTTAGATTTTTTACGCTTACCTGCAACACTCCTTCCAAGCCTCAACAGTAGCTATATACACTTAAATGTTATTGCATACTCACCGTGCCGTGTCTGAAACGTGAGCTTTCACCCCTATTATGTGCACATGGGGCGAGTGACAATTGGTTCTTACCAATGTTTTGTTGGCCTACCACCGCCATAAACTTTTAACTGGAGGAAGGCTTGAACCCCGGCAAAAAAGGTTGCATGAAACAACAAGAATTTTCCCCCTCTGTTACTGGCGCCTTGCGCTTCATGGGTAATATTTCGAAACCAAGTTTAAGTTAGCCTTAGTGTTTGGCCTGCCCGTTGTAGAGGAGCTAAGCCCTAAAATCAGCAACTTAACATAAGTTTAATTACAATTGAATTATAAAATTTGCCTCCATGCCAAACATAATGATACTCCCCCAAGGAATGCCCCCCACCATGGCCCGTCCGCAACCTCAACATATCAACAAAACAATAATGGCTTAGGTATAGTAAATATACGAGTATGTGCTTTACTGCTGGGTAGAATTATTAGGCCGATCATGGCTATGGTTAATGATTTATCTCGAGAATACATATAACAACAATTAACACTCAGTTAACTTCAAGAGGCAGAACCATAATAGTGCTGAGACAACAACCCCTAGGGTTGTGAATATATATACATATATATGGGCGATTTACTTGGAAAAATGAAAATGACACGTTTGATAGTATCTCAATGCATGTAGACTTGCCTTACGCCTACATTAATAAAAAGAACATGCATTTATGAAATTAACTGGAGATCGATGTAAGGCCATTTTGACTCATAATTTATTTCTACAAATGGGACGTCGTTACTTAGGCCCAATGGGCTGACCCGATTACAACTTGATCCACCCTCCTACTGTAAACTTAGTTAAAATGATTACGCCTTGAGGAAGGTAAGAGTTTAATGATTGATAATGCTGCCCTGCAACCAACACCATCGCAGCAATATGACAACCCATTTTGTGCCTGACTCAAGTCGGCCGCTTTCATTATCGACTAGCGCAATTACTGGCTCGCTTCATGTCCCCTACTCAATTTCATTCAATGCCGTGGATTTGCACAAATAGCTTTTTTGCTTTTAATGCGGCCGTGCTGCAAGATTGCGATTCTAAATTCGCGTAATCCCGTATCACAAAATTACCCTTTTAAAACTTATAAAGGACACCAGCTAGTTGTATATTTGAGAGCTGAGCCTTAACGCAAAGGGATAAAACATACTAGCCGCACGTTAACAACCTGATCAGAGCCACAACATTTTCCCCGGGCGATTCTTAGGATAGGAACCTAAAAACCCACGCCCCTATTTTAGAGCAATTGATTCCGAATTTCCTAGGAGAATTTTTTTCATAATAAATACCAATATTTATGATTTGCCCGAACCAACTGGATGGTTATGTATAAAGAGGCCCGAACGAACGCTGATGTCCACTTCAGCTTAAACTAAGGCTTAGGGGACTTACAAAATTATTGTGGTATAATTTTTGCACTTACCTGTATGGCTGGGGTCAATTAACAATGGAATACAGGTTGTACTTTTCCAAATTGTCTCAAAGCACAATGACAACAACCTGACAGGACCACTGTATACGTAAACACCTAAGGAATAAATTTTGATCGTTGTGCCCTGTAAAAGTGTGAGAGCTATGCACTGCGCTGGCTATCCATGCATGATTATGTGCCGATATCTGCGACAAAAAACTACCCGACCTTTATGCGGACGAGTTACAGACATACGCGCCGCGGGGAGTTACCTGGGAAAGTGGGGAAACCTAATAGGGTATATGGTTATCATGAGCGAAACCAATATGATTTATTACTAGCATTTCCAATACCTTTCATTTCTCTCCATGATCAACTACGGTACCAGCTTGCCAGTGGCGATATCATATCCCGTCGCCGACATCACAGTTGAAATCATCTTATGGTAGCACTTGGATGCCTGCACTCATATATTATGTTCCGGAAGTTTTCGTCATCTCATAAATGGAAGGGATCTGACAATCCAGGCCTAACACCGAATATGCCTTTTTCGCTTGATCCTCTCCTACTGCTTATTATCAAAATTTTCACTACGTTCTTGGCCAATTCCTCCTAGGTCGATAGTCCCTTCAGTTGGACTGGTACGGCAGAGTCACACACTCGCGACATGCTCCACCATATTATCCGTGCACATATCAATGTTCACACTGGTATTTCCGTTTGAGCCTCGCCAACGACATCTGGTGGTGTCTCTGTACTAGTTGATCAAAATCAGATCCTCCATTTCGCAAAAACTTCCTCCAGTTGAATGGCACGGCAAAGTCACACTCACTGCTGTCAAATGTCCACCAAAAACTTATTATCCGGCCATCGATATATCAATGTTCACACCTGGTCTTATCCATTTGGGACACCTCGCAAAACGACGTCGATTGGGTCTCTGTCTAAGTTGATAAACTCACGAATCATCCGTTCGCAAAGAACGTCTGTGATTGGAATGGTACGACAGAGTCACGCTCACTGAAATATCAGCATTTAATCAATGTTCACACATTGGTTTATTTCTTTGTTTCCCATGTTCGTCAAAATGCTGCTCCTAATTTTCCCTGTAAAACTAAGTATGATCCAGATCAAGAATTCTCCAATGTGGCTATATTCCATTTGTTTGTATTATTCATAAGTAATGTTAGTGTCCAACAGTCGTGATTCCCTTGAATTATTTTCGATATACGCAGCAAGTTTGTCTTTCTTTTCTCAAAATCCATGCATATACATTTTCCGTGTCGATATCTTCCTGCACTATTCAGTTCAGACTTTTCCGTTACACATATATGGAAAGTATATTGTTCAATTTTTTCTAAGACGTTTCTTGTAAACAGTCCCACGTTCCTCGCAGAGCCTGCAAGTATATTCTTCTTTCCAAGTATTGCCTTTATTTTTTCCAACTCGAGAAGACAAATAGATCACTTTCCAATGACTTTTTAAGAGCTCCTACACAACACTTGTCTGTGTGAAAAAAATAAGTGAATGAATTGTTTTGATTGGCATCGCAACACGCACTTCTCCAGAAAACACCGGGTGCAAATCACCTGTGTGAGTCTTGAACAATTTTAGCAAGCATGTTCGCACCAGACAAACGGCCGCCAAAGCACACACGACTGTCCCCAAACTGAGGTGATTGAACGCTCGACATGGGGTCAAAGCTCTCATACGCTTGGCCACCTTACGCTTCAATCTTCCTTATCATTGTGGCGAAATCTATAACAAATTATGTACTAGTTAACACTTAACATTTTCTTATAGAAAATAGTATCTAAACTGGATAAAGCTTCTATTTTGAAAAGCTAGTAAACCCAGTCCCCATTCACAGGGGGTGGGGGGGGTGAATTTTGCTGAATAGGTTTATTGTTAAAGGTGTAAAAATTGACTACTTTTTGACAAGAAATTCATTTTTTAGTGATGAGATGCTATCCAAAAGTTTCCCAAAAGGATACCATTTTACCAGGGATAAGGACCATTAAGGTTGGGTTAGGTCCACTTTTTACCAAACTGGTCATCTTTTTCGAATCCCGCACCCCCAAAAATGCGTATAAGCATGAGTAACTCTTAGTGTATTGTTTTTTTTCTTAATATTTACATTACTACATCATAGATACGATGTTAAAAAAAAGTCCGGCATTTTATTACAAATTTTTGCATGTGATTTTCTGATATTAAGGATATCCGAAGCTATTTCACATAGTAATTAGTACATGGACCGGAGAACTAACTACACACTAGAAGTGTGTCTAAACGCATGCCTCAAGCTACAGAGTGTGCTCAATGCACTTTCCATGAAAAAGGCTGGCCGAGAGATTTGAAAGACAGACATCAGAAAGAGCGATACCAGTACATTTTTCCAGTAATCAAACTCATGTATACGAGTCTATCGCAAGTTATCTTGATAATTAATTGGGACAGTATACAATTGTTTCCAGGCATCTTTCCTGCATGGATAGGTCAACATAGACCCAAAAGGAATGGGATGGTTATTCGGTATACATGAATATTACATGGAAAATAAGTGCAGTTATTGTCCCATGTTACTATACTTATAAACAGTGCGCTCACACATTGATTGTTTTTGGCGTGACATCTTGTGCCTCGTGTGTATTTTAAGTATAGGGGCTTCACTAGTTAGCATTGTGCTGCCAAAGTTTATGCTCAATTCAGCGGAACTTTCACACGATATAGGAAATGTTTATTCCCTTCATGGTTGCCAAATTTAAAAAGAATGTCATTCAGAAGATATGCGGTGCTTTTCATTTATGAGACCATTTCCAGGCTACAGAAACCTATCAATCTTTAAAATACCCATGCACAGCGAATGGTACATTCACTCTTAACATTTTGTCTGAGGAAGGCTAGATTCATTGAGGCGTAATAGAAAAACAATTTGAAACCTATGTAATTGAAACTTCTGTCCAATCAAGCCCATGCTTTCCTTATATGGTATGCCAAACAAAAGGATCGATGGACCTTGGGAAGGTACGCGGTTGGTGATAAGTAAATGACTTCCTGATGGCCAAAATATACGCTCAACCCAAGTAAAATGCATGGTAGGGCAGCGTGTTTGGTTCACGTGTGGCGTAACGGGCGTTTCAATCACTGCGGTTGTCACAGGGCTAAAATTTAGCATAGGTTAAAGAGAAGCTGGGTTGGGGACACAATAGTACAGTTTAGGGTGATAAAGTTGTGGCATATTTGCCGTGGAGATAACTGCACGACTGGTGTAAACGTGCAAATTATTGCATGCCGTGCGTGCAGTTGTGGGGGTGTGAAGTGGAATGTGTAAGATGTGTTAGCAATCTGAAGGGGGTGGGTCTACGTTCTGGATTTCCATTTCAGTTCCCACTTTCTCGATATAAGTTGGCTAAAATTCTTCCGGTCACACCCCCATTCCCTGCACCTTCTGCTTCGATCTATATATGACGTGCTTTAATAAATAAGCAAAAAGGATGAGTTCTGGAGAAATTATCACCAAACAAACGGTATGAGTGTTCTCTTTACTCAGGTTTATGCATTAAAAATTTCACCAACTTAATTTTGAGTTAACAAAAAGACATGCAAACGTGCTCAGACAATTATGATGAAAGTGGACTTTTACAATGTAAATCAGCCAAGAAGAGGCGATCGACGTTAATTTAGAGTGGGGATTTTTATATAATAAAAAAAATCCCGTAAGTTAAAAAAAAATCTGTACATTTTTATCACGTTGAGGGAGGTTTTTAAAGAAACCCAACGGTATTAAATGCGCACACACATATTAAAAAATACATTTATTTTCTAGAATGTTCTACTATATTGTTTTAAGTCCTGTTCTAGCAAAAACATGCTGAGACCAATAACTATCTAGCTTCCAGTTTCTGATTCTAGATTTCTACCTTTTTGTAGGTGAAGGTATGAACTGAGCAAGCATGGCTGAGAACCAAAAACTATACTAGATTCCAGTTTCCACTTTTTTTGTAGGGAAGGTATGAATAAGGGATTAGTATATAAAAACTTTAGTCCGGGTATTTGGTATGAAGTGCGCTATAGCCCACGATAGCCAACCCTGAGCGGTTAGGCCATTCACCAGTCTCAATCAATAGTCAAAGCATAAAACCTAGAATTGTTCAAGAAAGCGCACAACTAAATCCAGGAATCATTTCAGTGAAAGCAGGTGAAGCTGCTTATGAATAGGGAAGATAAAAGTTCTGCATTGGAACACACAGGTGACTGAACGACCTCTCTAACATTTCTGATATGTGTTGTAAGCAATGTTTAATCCAATTCTGGATAGACACACATGGATCACATAGGATAAAATACAAAGTATTGAATGGACGACACTAACGTACACAATTTATTTGTAAGGGTTTGGGGGGGCACACACCGATTACTTTCAATCCGTCTCTTTTGTATTGCGAAGAAGAAATCGAAAGATTTTCTGGGTAGTTCTGTCCCCTATTTTGAGTAATGGACGAAGGTCCAAACTCCGCCCATAACTCTACTATTCATGGAATCTACTATAGTCTAATAATAATTTTGCATTTGTTTGTAGGATTTTCAGAGTAGTGATGTTGAGACCAGCACAGTCCCTCATCAAACTCACCAGGTAAGCATTATGGTATTTATGTTCCGTAACCCTGCCAACCTCGTTTGGTATGAAGGTGTGGATAAATTATCAATGCCGTGCCAGATGTATTTTTAGGCCATTGCACATGGCTTTACAATTCATATTAACTGGAATTGAATACATACATTTACCCAGTGAAACAACATCAAACAACAAAACAATATGTTATTCAATATGGAAGAGCAGACCCAGTAGTCGTAATAATAATAACTAGGCGGTCACCGGGGTTTCGCGATCACTTGGGTTTCGTGATCACTTGGCTTGAATGACCTGGCATCAACAATCGACCCCACAAAGTTTTCATGTCCATTACACCAATGTTTTACCATCGCGATCCACCTGGGCTTTTTAAGCACTACTTGTCTTGAAACCATTTTTTACCTTGAATGACCCTTGATCGACCTTTGATCCACTAACCAATACAAACTCGGTCTTCGGAAGGTCAAGGGGCACCCCACCCACCAAGTTTCAAGTTTCAGGAGCGTGCGACCCTCGGTCTCCGAGGAAAGAGAAACTAGACACGGTCAGAAAGGGACGCACTGACAGACCACGGGTATTAATTATGACTAGGCGGGCCCGGGTCGCGTCACCTGGGTTTCGCGATCACCTGGCTGAATGATCTGGGTTTGCTGAGTTAATTGACCTTGAATGACCCTGATGACCTTGTTGTGGCCTTTAAAAATCTCGGCATCAACAGTCGACCCCACCATCAAGTTTCATCATACACCAACGTTTACACCATTGAACTTGGATGACCCCTGATGCCCTTGATCCACTAACCAATCAACATCGTCTTTCGGGCGGCAAGGGACCCCCCCACCAAGTTTCAGGAACGTGCGACCCTTGGTCTCCGGGAACCAATGTTTAAACCTCATTTGACCTTGAATGACCCATGATGGCCTTGTGGGGAACCTTAAAATTTTCGGCATCAAAAACTCACCCCACCTTCCAACGTTCATGTCCATAATACACCATATGTTTACCCCATTTGACCTCATTTGACCTTTGAAGTGACCCCTAATGACCTTGAGACACTAACCAATATACAACCTCTGGTAGTTCGGACGGTCAAGGGGCACCCACCCACCCACCAAGTTTAACGGAACGTGCGACCCTCGGTCTCCGGAAAAATGAAAATGGACGCTGTCCATTTGACCTTTTTTGACCTCGAATGACACTCGATGACCTTTGATCCACTAAACAATACAAACTCGTCTCGGAGGTCAAGGGGCATCCGCCCACCAAGTTTCAAAAACGTTTGCGCCCCCCTGGGCTCGAGAAAGACGAGAAAATAGACGCGTCAGACAGACAGACAAGACAGACACACGGAAGTACAATACGGTATATTATATAGATAATAGCCAGTTTTATTAGTGCGCTTAATTCCCGTAAACATGCTCAAAGCGCTTGTTGCTATATTATTATGCCGCCTTCAAGAAAATCGTTCAGAATAATTTTGCTTCATCTGTAGGTGGCTGCTCAAAAGACCTGCCTTACAAACACCACAAGGCCTGCCGTTATTGTAATATTACCCATTACAGCTCCCCATATTTTCGCTTTGGGTTGATGAGGCAAATTGAGATTAAGTACCTTCCCAAGAGGAACACAAACCGTTGACCACAGTAGGGCTCGAACCACGATTGTAACCAGTCTAATAATGATCCTGAGTCCTGAGCTTTTTCAACTGAGGCTCTCACAAAGAGGAAAAAAGTACTCACTGATGCTCCAAACAAAGAGGCAAAATTCATTAATATGATAAAATAGAACTTTATAATAAGGTAGTAACTTAATTTATTACATTAATGTAAAATTTCATTAATTTTTTGGTAAAAATTTACTTTAAAGGTAAAAAAGTCATATTTTGAAAGCATATAATGCAACCTGTATAAGACGTCAAGACCATTCTGCAATTTATATTTTAAAGCAAATCTTTAACTATTTTTAAAAGATAACCATGCATCAATGAATGGTTTGCCGCATATGTTTGCCTGTATAAAAGAATAATTGTTTAACTTCTTGCTCGTTCAAACGAAGGAGTTTTGTGTAACCTGTATAAGTCAGGAAAAGTTCTGCAATAGGTATAAAATCATTGATTATTCATCAAAACCCTAGTAACCTTGTTATTTGAATATTTTTGCTGCTAGTCCTAGTGAACATTACTGTTAATTAGGAAGTTCCAGAGCTCAGCAATTTGCCAGGTAAGCAAAGACTTACAGGTGCATTTTGTGATTTCAGCACCTTTTTTGTTTTATCATGTTCACTACACTACATATCCTTGAGAAAAGCGTATATTTCACAACTTTTTTACGTTGATTCCGACCTTGCAGTTTTGTGTACGAGCAAATGTTTGTTTTCCACGGTCCCATAGGTCACTATGCTATAATTTCTGCCATTTACAGACAGAAAATACAAAATTGTGAATGTCTTACAGATACCGACCTTATTTGCACTTAAGAGAGGTACACGGGGATTACTAATATAAATGGTTCAGATGGTATAAAAATCTAAACTTTATTTAGGTAATCGGGGGATGAGGCTGTGGATCATGAAATGCCCCTTCAATGGTTACAATTATTCCAGTATACAGATTGTTTTTTTTCTTGTGGAGGGACGGGATGGAGTGTACATTTTAGAAAAAAAATCTCCTTACCCCATTAGAAAGGGCTTTTTATTACTAAGACCGAATTGTATACTATGCATTATATTAATTTCTTTATACATTTTTGTTTGTATTTTATGTCTGCCATAGATATTTTGATAACACATCGTATTAGGTAAAAAAAAAATTGCTTGTCCACATCAACACATTTACGCCAATAAAAAGTAAAAGGTTTTTACTGATACAATGGAATCACCATACAGCCAATTAAAACCGTTTCTTGAAAACTTCAAAAATCTTTTAGAATGTCCCATTCCAGTCTTCCTGTTGTCTTCACAGAACAAAGACCGCCCCAGACTCCACCAGAACATGGCGAAATCCAAGGGCTGGCAGAAGCAGATCTTTCTGGAAATAATGTCCCAGACTCAACAGAACATGGCGAATCAAGGGCTGCTCAGAGCAGATCTTCCTGGAAATAATGTCCCCAGACCATGGCGCGAACTCCATGGGCTTCAGAAGCAGATCTTCCGGAAAATAATGTCCCAGACTCCACCAGACATGGGAAGGAAATCCAGGGCTTTCAGAAGCAGATCTTCCTGGAAATAATGACCCAGACTCCACCAGACCATGGCAAAATCACGGGCTTTCAGAAGTAGATCTTCCTGGAATAATGTCCCAACTCCACCAGAACATGGTGAAATCCAATGTGCTTTCAGAAGCAGCATCTTCTGGAAAGAATTCCCCCCGACTCCACCAAAACCATGGCGAAACCATGGGCTGTCAGAAGCATATCTTCCTTGAAATGAAGTTCCCAGATCCCACCAGAACATGGCGAAATCCACGGGCTTCCAGAAGCAGATCCTGGAAAATAAATGCCAACCATGGCGAAATCCATGGGCTTTCAGAAACAGCGATCTTCCTGGCAACAAGCAGATCTTCCTTTGAATAATGTCCCAGACTCCACCAACCATGGCAAAATCCCAATGGCTTTCAGAAGCAGATCTTCCTGGAAATACTGCCCCCAGACTCCACAAGACCCATAAAAGTCGAAAATCCATTGCTCTTTCAGAAGCAGACCCCCCAGACCATGGCAAAATCCAAGGGCCTTTCATAAGAGATCTTCCGAAATGATGTCCCCAGACTTCCACCAAACATGCGAAATCCCAAGTGGCTTTCAGAAGCCGATCCTCCTGGAAATAAATGGCCCTCAGACCATGGCGAAATCCATGGGCTTTCAAACCAGATCTTCCTGGAAGTAAATGTCCCAGACCCACCAAACCATGGCAAAATCCAAGGGCTTTCAGAAGCATATCATTCCTTGCAATAAGCGCCCTCCACTCCACAAGACCATGGCGAAATCCAAGGCTTTCACAGAATGCAGCCTCCACAGACCATGGCAAAATCCAAGGGCTTTCCAGAAGCAAGAGCCTTCCTGGAAATATGCCCCAGACTCCACAAGACCCTGGCGAAATCCAAGGGGGCTTTCAGAAGCAATCTTTCCCTGGAATACTGTTCCCAACTCCACCAGACATGGCAAAATCCAGGGCTTTCAGAGCAGATCTTCCTGGAATAATGCCCCAGACTCCCACATAACATGCGAAATCCAAAGGCTTCATCAGAAGCATCCTTACCCTGGAAATAATGCCCCAGACTCCACCAGAACATGGGGAAATCCAGGGCTTTCAGAAGCAGATCTCGGAAAATGCCCCAACTCCACCAACCATGGCTAATCCCAGGGCTTTCATTCAGAATCAGATCTTCCTGGAATAATGTCCCAGACAATCCACCGAACATGGCAAATGCCAAGGCGTTCAGAAGCTGATCTTCCTGGAAATAATGTCCCAGACTCAACCATGAACCTAGCGAAATCCAAGGGCTTTCCACAGAAGCAGATCTTCCTGGAAATAATTCCCCATACTCCACCAGAACATGCGAAATCCAAGGGCTTTCAGAAGCAGATCTTCTGGAAAATAATGGGTAGGTACATTATTGTATCAGTCCTTTGCTACAACAAAGTAGCATGTTTCCTAACTGAGAAGTTTAATTCAGTATCAAGTGGATTGGTCTCAACATTGTGGATTAGTGCAATAATGGAGAAATAATATACATTAAAAGGTTGAGTGAGAATGGTAAAAAATTGTGAATTTTATTGTCGTCTACTTCCTTTTCCTAAAAAAATATAATCAGACTGGGCAACAGACACAGGACACGAGTGATATCCAAGTTGGAAATTATAGTGGCTCCCAGCCTCCCAACAATGTTGCAATTAGTAGTGAGTGAATATTCAATTTCACAAGTTAATAAAAATTCCAACCAATTCAGTAAAATCATTTGTCTTGTATCAAATAGACTAACAGGACTGACATTTAATTTTTAAACAACTTGACATCTGTAGATTTTGAAAGCAGAATCCTCAATGAAAAGATGTTCACATCCACCTGCACCAGGCGCAGATACATGGAACATCAAGCTGGTATGAGTTTCTATGGGTGAATGAAATCGTACCATGCCACTCTTATCATGAGGGTAGAGCCAGATCCAGGAACCTCTTTAAAGAAGTATCTGGACTGTATCTTTTAGATTTCCTAACTTTTATTTTCCATTTCCTGAAATTTTGTTTTTTTTAATGGTTTGTTTTTTTGTTTAATTAATAATTAACCATATTCTGGGAAACAATGTCACTTCTCCTTATGTTACCAAAGCCCTAACAAAGCCCCTTACAAAAGACTCTGCAAAAGCCCTACAAAGGTCACTACACAGGTCACTACACAGGTGACTATACACAGCTGTTGGACCCCATGCAATTTTTTTCTTATTTTAAGAGCTATTTTAAGAGCAATTTTTTTAAGCAGTGGCAACACCAATTTTGACAACTGTTATAGCTAGGGACATGAAAGAGATATGACCTCTACAAAAATCAGAAAAAATTTCATTGTGGGAATCTGCCATAAAGCTACAAAGGTATGATTTGGATATTATAGCGCCCTCTAGACTGCGCATTTTCCATAGAGAGCCGTGTTAAACTAGATTTTAAAAGAAAAATCATATTGCTGCATGAAATTCATAAAATTTAAAACAGGAGGAAGTCGGTGGTACAAATAGTCCAAATTAGTTGTCCAAAAAAGTGTGTCGCCATTGATACATTTTGTTTGTATTATGGTTTTGTCATAAATAAATGAGACCTTCAAACAGCTGTGTACAAAGGTCTTTACAGAGAGATCAGCCTCAATCAGCAGCATAGTGTCACCATCGCTGGACACTCTGCATCTCCTCCGGGAAGAGGTGGATAGGTCACCACAACCAACATAACCACAGTTCCTAGTGGGGTCAATTGAACTTTCTCTGACCGCTAGCTGCCACAATTCCATCCATAGAATTTACAACACCATTGCCGTCCAGTATCATACCTGACACCCGGGGTACTTCCAATGGTTTTGATGGCCACATGGCAGCCAACAAAGTGAGGAAGACGTTAGGAATCTTCCGGACAGTGGCACAAACAAGTTCAACACAATATCAGCTTGTGAACACTTCAGAGTGAAGCCCTCTACGAGACAATCTATGAGTGGGTTGCAGTTTCCATCTGGAACATGTTATGGCCAAACGAGAGGACCCTGGAAGTTGCTGGGATGTGATAGATTGGGCAAAGGGAGTGAGTGAAGCATCTGGGGGACACCCCAGCTCTCATTCTACAAGGAGGAAGTCCTCCACAACAGCCACTGAGCCACGAAGAAGAAAAACAAAAAAAATTTTCAAACCCAAATCGTAAGAAAAACCGCGAATGGAAGTAAGAATGGTAAATTTGGGAGGTTCTGTAACTTGACCATTCTGACATACTATGGAAGTTCGGAAACCATTAACACGAATAAGCCTGTGCTTTATTCGCGAAAGGGGTTTATAAGTGTGGTCAGAATAATTAAATGTGTCAGCTGGTCAGGTTAAGTAAAAAACTTCTTTAAATTTTGAAGAGATTGAGAATTAATAAGCCCAATCGGATTACGCGAGGGTAAAATATGTCCAGACCAAATGTTGCGATATAACATGTTGTTGAATACAACTAAAATATTTATAAAGTCTACATATGACCGCATGCCTTTTCGAGAATGTTGTCAATTCAATCAAATGTGGCCTGAATGGTGCTGCTCATATATTATTAAAATATGCAATCTCTTTATGAAAGTATTAAAAGCAATGACAAATTACAAGGTCGTTTCCCCCACCCAACCCTCTTCCCCACACCACACGACACTCCCCCCTCCCCGACACCCCACCCCCTCCCTACACCACCCCCACAACACCCGACCCCCCTCCACCACACCACACCTCCATCCCCTATGGCATAGTGGTCTCATGTAGCGAAGGAAAGGAATTTTGCCTATATCCGACGTACCGTTTCAGAATAAAGCAATTAGATATTTAATAGCTCATTTGCATACCTAAGCGGCATATACCAATACTGTCAAATTGCCAAAAAAAAATTTGGCAACCATAATAGGCCTTCATGAGCGCAGGAATTTTGAGTTATCCGATGTACTGTTTTTTTTTAAAATTAAACAATAATTATAGCAATTATGATGATTTTTGCATATTAATTCACGCTCATTTGCAAAACTCAATTCAACCCGAAATATACCAAAAGCTAATCAGGTCGAGAACTCTTTGGCCACTTCCTTCCACCAAGTTACATCATTATTCCACCTTACGAAATTCCAGAAAAACTGTACACAAGCCTTGAGGAAAAAATTTTTTTTTGTCAATTATGACTAATTAGATACTTAATTAGCATACTTAATTGCATATTTTAAGCCCAAAATTCTAATCAGGGTAAGAACTCATAACCCGCTTCTTTCCACCAAGTTACTTCATCATAGACATTACGGAACTCTGGATTAATCGTACACAATAGGGTTTACATTTTTATCACAGATGAACAGACGGACGAAAAGGACGCTGCTTCATTTAATAGTCCCGATTCCGAACCCGTTCGACCGGGGGACAATAAAACCAGTTAGAAGTTTTTCGTACAATTTTTCCCATTCAAATTATGTCCATTTTTATAAAAATTACTATAAAAAAAGAGACTCATAATGAAGTCCCTGGATATGCAAATTCAGTCTTCAAAATTTAAAAATGTAAGCAAGCATATTGATTCAGATATTCAGAATTCAGATAAGTTTTATCAGAAATTGATATGAAATGCACCTTTTTAAATAAAATGGAGTACTACAATTTGCATCTGTTTCTCTTTATATTTATTTTTTAAGGTTATTAAACTGAGAATAGAGGGCAAGCACATATTGTTTGTCTTGACAATAAGGTGTTAAGTCTGAAAGGTATGAATGGTGATCTTACACCGGTACATGATTTTATGGAACCTATGAGGACTATGAGAAAAAATACGTGTGACAAAAGACCTTCACTATGAAATTAATGAAAATTTAAATTCTACATGAGGAACTTAGAAAAAAATGAGTATACGGGTTTGAAAACTTTACTGCAACATTTTAAACTTATTTAAAAAAAACGAAAAAAATAAAACATTCAAAATTTTAAATTATGTTTATGCCCAGTGGCTTTCAGAGCGGGCTTTAATAAAATGTTCTTACACAATCTGATTAAAAATGGGGTACATATTGAACTGAAGTATCTACGGTTATCAATTATTGACCACTGAAAGACCTAGCCGCCCATTTTTGAAGTGGGCAGGTTGGGCAGGTCAAGGAGGGGTCGGAAGACAAACAGAATGATATTATGGCAACCAATAGCACCTACCTCGACATCAAACGGTTTTAGCTCGTTTGTTTTTATAAGGTGGTGCAATGCTTTTCAGGCTTTGCATTTTGTTGTATCGCCGCCATCATTGTAAGCTATTGTAGTATTTTTGGTATTGATTTCCCAATTTTTGTATTGTCTTTTGATGGAAATATAAATAGATAGAAAAAAATGATCTCTACATTATTGAGGAGAAGCAATGGCAGGACAAGACAGTACTTCAGAAAAAGTTATGACCGACTTGGTACGTGAAATAACAATGTCACACCACATTGCTGCAACTTATGCAACCCCATATACGATATTCTTTGAATTATAGTTTCAATCACGCACATTGATAGGTTTGGTAAACTCACCCCCCTCTACCCCGATTCCCACAGGAATTATGTTGAGGGTTTCACAAACACATGATTAACTCTGTTTTAAATAAAGCAGTGTAAAGAATTTGGGTTCATTAACACAAATACGGATGGCATTTCTATATCTTTCAAATCGAGATTCACTTTTAATATTGAACATGGAAGGCTATTTCTGGCCTTGAAGTCTGGGTTAATCTTGTAACACTTGCCAGATGAAGCTAAGGTAGAGGTTTCTTGTGATAAGAACCTAATCTGATTACTACATTTGCAAGAAATGAGCAATTGTTAGCCTTTGTTTGCAGTCCCGTGGCAAAAAAAACTATCCCTGAGTCTTCCTGCTACAGCAGGCACAACAATGTTATCTCGATGATAAACAAGAACAAAATTGGTTCTAAACTATTAGGCCGATTTCATTATTTGTCCAGGAGTGAAAAGGATATAAATAAACTCCTGATTTTTAGTGATTTTCTTTAAAAAAAATGGACCTTTGACAAAAATTCTACCCCACCACTGGCTTATCCTTCATTTGGCTATATTAAATATGTCAAACATCTTTTTTTAGAATTAAAGAGACCATGAGGAAGTTTCCAGAAAGAAGCGCCCCATTTTTTCTCGACCTAGGTTTTTTGCATATTTTGAATGCTTACCCCGTGTATTAGATCAAACCAATTTCCACTTCATTCAATTCAATTTCAATTCCATTCATTCAATTTATTTATTCAGCATAACATATAGTACATGACAGAAAAAAAAATTTGAAAAATATAGTATATTTAATAAAAAATACATAAAGTATCAATTGAAAACTGTGCCTAGATGCACAGGTGAGAGATTGATATGCTAGGAACAGTAATGGGACAACCCGATAGAAAGGGATTTAGTTATTGATGGCCTGTAAACCAATACAAAGTAATATATACTCGAGATACAATAAAGACCCACGTAGGGGATGATCTAAAATATGTACATTTTTTTTAAATTTAAGCTTAATAACAAAAAAAACCAACAAGAAACAAACAATAGATATAAGCTCTAAACAAACACTTAAGGGTAGATAACGATAATGGGATTGGACAAGGACAGAATTTTCAACATATCTTGCCGAGGTATGGGGATACTATTGCCTATGAGGAAGCAGAAAGAAGTAGGAGAGGAAAAGTGAAGAAAAAAAAGGCAGGAGTAGAGATAAGAAATGAAGATATGAAGAATAAAGGAGGGAGAGAAAAAAAGGATTGAGGAGAGAAATTATAAGAAGGTACTGGTTGATGAATGTTTTTTTTCAGTTGAGATTTAAAAGTATTTTTGTTTGAATTGTTGTGATGCGGATTCAGGAAGACCTTTCCAAAGTTTTGCGCCGTGATTCTGAAAAAGTGTAGTTCAGAGGAAGATTTTGGGAGGGGAAGATGAAGTTTGTCAGCTTGTCTGGTATATAGCTGTGGATTGTCTGTTTGTGGTAAAGTAATTGCTGAAGTCGGAGGTAGTAAACGATGTTGGATAGTCAAAATGAAGCGCGCTTTTGAAGTGATTAAGTTGCCTCTTTTCAAGTAGTTTTGAAAAAGATGGAAGACGAAATGCAGCGCCTGTAATTTGCAATGTTAGGTGCATCTTTGTTTATAAATCGGAATGGACTTTGGCTGATTGACGGTGATCTGGGAAAGTTCGGTGAGAAGTGATTGGTTAAATATGTGCACAGAAGGCGATATGATGTAGCGTATGATTTGTAGCAATCCAGGATTATCTGTCGGGTACCTGCACGTTTACCATGTTTTGTAGATGACGAAGTTGTGCATGTCATCTTCAGTGACGGGATTCAAGGAAAATTGAGGTGGTAAAGTATTTTTGGAAGGGGTTTATTAAAACGGTTATTGGAAGGTGGAATTTTGTTGCAAAAGTTTTGCCCCAGGGTAGTGAAGTGATCTGAAGCGTTTAGCTATGTCAAGCGGGTGGTTAGCTGCCTTATGATTATGAGTGTGAAATGGTCAGGCGATTGGTTAGTGGATTACCTTCCTGCTAGAATGTGTGAAGTGAATGTCCAGGGTGGTTTGGAAGATATTTTTAAGTTCTGAATTGTTCGGTGGTTGTGTTTTTTCTTGGCATACAATAATGGGAGTTTAATTTTTTTTGTATTTATAAGTGAGTTAATTTGTTTTGAAGTGAATAGCCGATACACCGTCTTCTTTATGTAATAAGATGATTGATTTAGAGTTTCTGTCGGCACGACAGAGTCAAAGCCAGGTTTCTATGGGGGACGATTACGATAGCAGCAAGTTCAAAAACAAGGGTTGCGGTTTCTTTTGCCACCTGTTTGTCCAATAAACCTTCCAACGTTCTTGGTAGGTGTTCTAAAACTGGATCCCGAGTAAAATTGAGAGAATTCATATCCAAAAAATCTCCTCCTGTCCACTTAAAGCCAATTAATTTTAGTAATGCATACATGCATTGAACGTCGCGGTTCTGGGTGAACACCAGCCTTAAATTTCAAATTATCCATTTTCAGGTGGCTTAAAACAATAAGGAGATGAAAAAATACAAGTCCCTAGATGACACAGAGTATTTCACAGATGATTTGTTTCAGGACTGTACCACATATAACCAAAAGGAATCAGTAATTTCATGGCAAAGGTGCAGCCATCACAGAGAGGGAATGATTCCAGCCATTGTCTCTGGGTGGCTAAAGATATAAAGATGTTGTTCTTGCTGGTCGTAATTACATGGACTTTTGACAAAATTCTGACACCACCACTGGCTTCATCCTCATTTTCTATATAAATATGTCAACATCCTTTTTTAGAATTTAAGAGACATGAGTAGATTTCCAGAACGAAGCGCCCCCATTTTTTCTCGAACCTAGGTTTTTTTTTGCATATTTGGAAACTGGCCTTACCGTGGATTAGATCAAACCAATTTCAATTCAATTCAATTTCAATGTTCAATTCAATTCAATTCAAGTTATTTAGTCAGCATAACATACGTAAATGACAAAAGCAAAATATGTAGATTATAAATCATACATAAAGTATCAATTGAAACTGTGGGCTAAGATAACAGGTGAGAGATATGAGTATGCTATGACCCAGTCCATGGACACCCCGAAAGGGCTTAAGTTCTTGCTGGCCCTTAAACATACAGTAAATCTACTCGATATTAACAATAACACACGTAGGGGATGGACTAATATTCACATAGGTGAATCTTATGAACAACAAAAACCAACAAGAGACAAAACGCAGATCATGAGTTAATGGCTAAACAAACACTTAAGACGTGAATAACCCGTACGGGAAATTGGACAAGGACAACTTTTCAACATATCGTTGCTGAGTATGGGATACTAATCATATTAGAGCGATTAGGATCGGAAAAGTTATGAAGAAAAAAAGTCAGACGTAAGATAGAATGAGATGAAGAATAAAGTGAGGAGAGAACAAGGAACTTTGAGAGAAATTATTAAGAATTGTAACTGTTGATGAAATGTTTTTTTCAGTTGAGATTTAAACTAATTTTTGTTTGTATTGTTTGTGCTCGATTCTGGCGAAGATCTTCAAAGTTTTGACCCGTGATACTGAATAAAGTACTTGTCAGAGGAAGATTTTGGGAGGGGAAGATGAAGTTTGTGTCCGCTTGTCTGTATTATACAGCCTGAGATTTGGTCTGTTTGTTGGTAAAGTATGTGCTGAAGTATCGGATTCGTACAAGATCGCTTTTGTTATGATAGTCGTGACATGAGAGCGCTGTTTGAAGTTGATTAAGGTGCTCTTTTCAAGTAGTTTTGAAAAGATGGAAGAACAGAAATGGGTACTGTAATTGTGCAATGTTTATTTGCATCTTGTTTTTTTTATAAATAGAATGACTTTGGCTGATTGGAGGTGATCTGATGAATTCCTGTGAGAAGTTATTGGTTAAATATGTGCATCAGAGCGATATGATGTTATCATGTGATTTGTTAGCAATCCCATGATCTATCCTGTCGGTACCTGCACTTTTACCATTTTTATTACATGACGAGTTTGTGCATTCATCTTCGTGACTGGAATTCAGAAAATTGAGGTAAATGTATTTTTTTTGGAAGGTTTTATTAAAAGGGTTATTGGAAGGTGAATTTTGTTAGCCAGTTTTTGCCCAGGTTAGTGAAGTGATCGTTGAATGCGTATAGCGATGTCAAGCGGGTCGGTAGCTGCTTTTATTATGAGTGAATGTCAGGGATTTGTTTAGTGGTCCTTCTGCCTATAATGTTTGGTGAGGATGTCCACGGTTTTAGTATAAAGATTCTTTTAAGTTTCATGATTTGTCGGTGTTTGTTTTTTTTCTTGGCAATACGAATAATGTGATTAATTTGTTTTTGTATTTATAATGTGAGTTAATTTGTTGTGTTTCGTAAGTGAATAAGCCGAATACACCGTCTTTATGTAATAAGATATATTTAGTCAGTTTCTGTTCCGTCACGACCCCAAAAAGAAAGTCAAAGCATGGTTTTCTATGTGGGACGTATTACGATAGCAGCAAGTTCAAACAAGGTTTTGCGGTTTTCTTGCACTGTTTGTCCTAACCTTCCAAACGTTCTCGGTAGGGACTACACTGATCCAGTAAAATTTGAGAGAAAATTTCATATCCAAAAATCTCCTCCTGTCACTTTAAAGCAATAATTTAGTAATGCATACATGCATTGAATGTCGCGGTTATTCTGGGTGAACAACAGCCTTCAACATTTCAAATTTATCCATTTTCAGGTCTTACAACAATAGGAGATGAAAAGTACAAGTCCCCTAGATGCACAGAGATATTTCACAGCTGATTTTGTTCAGAACTGTACCACCATATCAACCAAAATGGATCAGTAATATCATGGGCAAAGGTTCAGCCATCACAGAGAGTGAATGATCCAGCCAGGTCTTCTGGGTTGCTAAAATATAAAGATGGATGTTCTTGCTGTTCACTGTATTATACATGGCCTGGTCAGTAATGAATTGTATTTATCTAGATAAACATTTTCACAATTCAGTTGTTCTAAACAATAAATTTGTGGATATGTCATTACCCCTTCTGGCTGACTGAAAATGATTCCTTCATGTTGGCTAACATATTTCCCGGCCAAAGATGACTTACCTGAACATGCTAGCAAAGCTGCCTAAAGTGGCAGTATATTAGTATACACATAATTACTCATCGACTTACCAAGAAACAAAAAAAAAAATAATTGTCTGGGGTAGGGTTATTCGTAGAGAATACTAAATTTGACTTTTTTATTCCTTTCAGATCTTGTAGGTATGAGACCACATAGAGATGGCGCAAGTATGTTTGCATCAGCTCTGGGTCATATTGGTAACCTAAACTCTTCCAAATCTCCTGAAATAAAAAGGATCAAATCCCCGGCTATCAGGTAGTTTTTGTGTGTTAAATAAAAATCTTAAATATTTTATTTTGAATTAAGTCCACTCAAAGTGGTTAATTCTTCAGTCTCAAAATAATACATCCTGAAACACAATTGGACCACATAGACTCAACTGTCTGTAAGTGAGGTCTTTTCTGCGCAATTTCAGCATATTCCACCTCGTTTGATTGTGGGAAAAGAGGAAATCTTGTCTGCGCGTGCGCGACCTTGGAAATGTTATTTCGCATGCTTCACAGTGCGTTTGTGCTTACACAATCCTGGCATAAATCCAACAACAAATTTGTAACAAATATAACGAGAGCATCACTGATGCATAAGACCCACGTGTATGGTGAAACTGGAAATGATTCTTGGAGCGCATGCATGAGAACCTAAGACAAGTTTTGTTGGCAGACATTTTTTGTAACAAATAAGATTCAAGATGGACATAAATATGCAGCGTTGGTCAAAATAGAAAATGTAGGTGTAGTACAACTTATTTGTGAGGTCACATGAACCCGGGGTGCTCGTTCCCTCAAGATGGGCAAAATACATTCTCTGTCATAAATATTTTTTGGAAAATTACATAATGCCTCTTTGAAATCCATTATATCTTAACCTTTTTTAGTGGGAGTGAAGAAAGGTGTGGGGAATAATACCGCAAGAAGGGGGGGGGGATCAGTACAATGGACAGGGGGGAGGGGAGTTTACCGAGTGAATGTCTGGGGAGATAACAAGAGGTGGGGAAGCAGCGGTAAATGGGGAGAGGGAAGACGTGTTGTGGGTATAAAAACTTCAGAAATAATATAATCCCCCTTTAATTGGTAATGGCCCTTTAACTGGTAATTGAGAATGGCCGGTTATTTGGTAATGGAGGATTAGCTTTTAAAAATTAGTAAATTAGGCTGTCCCCTTTCATTTGTAAAATGAAGATGTCACTGTAATTTTAAATAAATTGCATTGCAAGGTAAAGAGGAAATGGCCCTTGGCAATGGTAGGAATACCCTTTAATTGGTAACTGAGAGATGGCCTGAATGGCCCTTTCATTGGTAAATGGAGGATTAATTGGTATTTGGATTATGGAATTGCCCTTTAAAAAGGTAATAATGGAGAAGGGCCCTTTTAATACGTACAAGGCCCCCGGCTTTCGCGACAACCAATAACTCTAATACCATAACTCATCAATTACTCTATCCATAATCCACCACAGATAACTCTAAAAACAACTTGTCGATGAATTCCATCCATACCTCACCAAAAAAAAAAAAAAAACCTTAAAACTAACTCATCAATGAAGGCCACAACTCACGCAAAAAACAAACCTTCTAACAGGTTTGATGAACTCCATCCATAACTCACCCAATGACTAACAACATACGCATCAATGAACTCCATTCATACCTCACGAACAAATAACGCTTAAAACGCATTGACGGGCTCCATTTATAACTCACCAAAACAACAATCAAAAAACTCTAAAACATAACTCATCGATGACTCCATACTCAACCAAAAATAACTCTAAGAACCCTGAACATAACTCGTTGATAACTCCACTTCTAACTCCCCCCCCCCCAAAACCAAAATAACTCGAAGAACAGAACTCTAAATCAATTTGAAGTGTTTTTCCTCAATGATGCAAAAGTACATTCCCATAAAAATCAAAACATTTTTTTTCCAACAAATATTACTTCACCAACAAATAACTCTGAAAACAAAATCATTGAGTGACTTTCATTCATAATTTCACCCAACACAACAACAAACTCTAACCTCACAAACTCCATTAATTACCTGTATATTGCCCCTTTAAATTTGTAGCTTACCCTTGAAAATGATTGACAATCCTTCTCATTAAAAAATCTTTTTTTTCAGAAAATCTTGGAAATTGCAACGCGGTTTACTTTAGTAGGGGATCCATGGGGGGCAAGGTTGAGGGAGCCCTACTCAAGATACACTAAAGGTTTGAAGTGTTTTTGGACATACGGAGGGTGCGGATTCCGAGTATGCACCATGCAAAATTGTCAATTGGAATTGGATTTTAAAGGGGCATTACCCGATTTTCCTTATTTTTTTTTAATATAGCTTTAGAAACCATGTGCAAGATCACTAATTTGACAAAAGGGTTGAGAGTGGTTTATGTCATTTTGAGGGATGCTGATTTCAAAAAGACACCTTACAAAATCACCCATTGATGGAAAGTGGATTTTAAAGGGTAACTACCCGATTTTTCCCTTATTTTTTAAATATAGCGTTATCGAACCATGCGCAATATATCCACTTATTTAACTGAAATTTTTAGAAGTGTTTTGGGACACTTCGATGGTGCTGATTCCGAATTGCACCATGCAAAATTGTCAATTTGGTGGAAAGTGATTTTAAAGGGGCATTACCCGAGTTTCCTTATTATGTTTAAATAAGCTTTAAGAAACATTTGCAAGATCCCTAAATTGACTATAGGGTTTAGAAGTGTTGTAATGTCAATTTGAGGGTGTTGATTTCAAATAAGACACCATACAAAATCACCACATTGGTGGAAAGTAGATTTTAAAGGGGAATTTAACCCAATTGTCCTTTTTATTTTAATAGCATTATCAAACAATGCCCAGATCCACTAATATGACTAAAGGTTTAAGAAATGTTTCGGCGATTTTGAGGGTGCTAATTTGAATATACACCATACAAAATCACCCCACTTTGTGGAAAGTTGATTTTAAAGGGGAAATAATTAACTTCCTAGTATTTTAAAAAAGGATTATCAAGAGAAATAAATAATTTGAGAGCACATAGAGGTTCCTCTGGTTGATGGGCGGCCTTATTATCATGTTCTGAATGGTTGCTTAAAACTGTCATTAGAATTAACGGGCACTCTTCTTTGACAAATTAGATTGAAAAATCAAATACTAATTAATTGAGAGTTGTTATAGCGTTAAGAATTTGTTTCCTTTTTTCTGTTCCAAATTTTGCCTTTTATGGGGGATGTGTTTTCCAAAGAGGATCGTAATGTTTTTCATCAGTTTTCCATAAAAATAATGTTTTTTATCATCTTTCAGGTATTTACCAAAGTTAATGTATTGAAAGAAAACTTTCAGAAAACTTGTTTTAGTGTCGAGATATTTATTTAATGTCTTTTTTAAAGTGGGTTGGGATATATCATCAACATTTCTTTTTATACCCTCTAAATGGCAGGTTTTACAAAAATATATTCAAATTTTTTGTGATCCCCCCCGATTAAACAGGGACGTCCTTCCCAGCTTTTGCATCACCCAATTTCGGAAGAAAATGGTATCCCCTTGGACAAAACTACACTCACTTCACCTCATTATCTGTTTACGTTTTTAAATTTTAAAACCCTAATTATTTACGACAGGGGAATAAGGTGGTTACTTATTTCAACAACGTAATTATTCTTTTTCCCGCCCTTTTTTAGTGAGCATTCACCTACAATCATATATTATCTTGTTTCAAGAAATATTTAGAGTAATTCATCATTTCGAATAACAAAGTGCAAGTGGATCAGATATGATCAAATCGAGGACTTCACCAGCGGGGAAGGCAACCCCAGTCGTTGAGAACGGGGGGGGTGCGGGGGTGTTGTGTTTTGCCCCTCCCCAATGCGCTGCCCCTGCCTGGCTCCCTCCCCAACGAAAGGTTAACCACTGGATAAAAAAACCAGGTAAGAATCTCAAAAGGTTCCAGCCTTAAAAAATTGTTGGTTTGAGTAGGTTTCTCAAGATTATGTCCCACTTGAAACAATAATTCAGCAAAACAGACGTGTCCACGGAGCTCATTTTTCTTAAGGTCATCGCACAGCTGATATTTGCTAGAAAACCAGTTTCCAACTGCTCAATACTGTTGCCGATTTGCAACTTTCGAAACGTCGTGAGCAATCTTTCTTTAGATAACGGGTTTTCATATGTAGTTTTGGGCAAGGTATGGACTATTCTTGTACAATCTTCTGTCAGTCTACCGATTATTTGCTAGAAAACTGCTTCCAGACTGTTCCAAACTGGTGCCGATTGGCCCTTTTAGACATCTTGAGTAATTTTCCTTTTTTCAGGTGTAGTTTTTGGCCTAAGTCTAGGAGTGTCCCCTGGAACAGTTTTTCTTTCTTGCAGTCTTGTGTGGTCGGAAGCACGTGGGAAAATTTGAAAAAAAAAACTGCCACAATTTTTCTTGCGCTTAAAAAAAATCGATGTGGGTTTTGAGAATCGGAGGTCGTGAGAACACATGTCACAACTTGTGCTATCATGTTAATGTTTGCGACTGATTGGGACTGACAAGTGCCAGATCATGTTGTTTTTATGATGCTGTCGCCTCCTGCTAGACGATTGAGCACTCTTGTCTTGTAAAGGTAATAGTCAGAACAGTCCCGCTACACAAGACCGCATTTTTTTTCAAAATCGGCTACAGTCTTGTTCAAACTGCAAAAATCCGGCTACAGTCCTGTGCAAACTGGCAAAATCACTCCGACCTTGAAACGACGCACAAGTTGCGACATGTCGCGGTTCAAGACTGCTCGTCGATTGGTCTCCGAGTCAGGTAGGGGACCGTCACATAAGACAACCCGCCACGCGACCCAACCAAGCTCTTCCCAACTACACAAGATCACAATTCTTTCCAAATCGCTGCAGTCTTGTTCAAATTACAAGACTAGAGATGCTCAATCGCCGCGCAGTAGGCGATCAAGCAATCACTTGTTCATTCCTCATCAGTCCGGGCAGACCTAACACGACAGGAAAAAGTTGCTGTCAAACGCAAGTCGTGGAAACTTCTCTATTAGTTCGCGAGTTTTTTTCGCCGATTTAACATGCCCATTGGGGTCGGGGTTGCATGTTTCTTTCCCACTTGGAGCAGACTCATTGCCGACCACTTCCAACTGCACACAACCATCATGATGCGCACCAACTTATCGGCTCCGCTTCCAAACCGCTCACTTTTCAACCGACCTCCGATTCCAAAACCCTCCACGATTGTTTAAGCTGCAAGAAAAATTTGTGCGTTTTTTTTTTCGCAACTGCCAACTGTGCTCCCGACCACACAAGACTGCAGAACACTTTACAAGGGACATCCCAGACTTGGCCAAAACTACGCCTGAAAAGGAAAACTAGTGTACGATTGTCGAAAAATGGCCAATCGTCACCATTCTTGAGCAGGCCTGGACGCGTTTTTCTAGCAATAATGGGTAAGACACAGACGATGTACATACAGCCCCACACCTTGCCAGAACTATACACATGAAAAAGAAAAACTGCTCACTATTTTTTCGAAATTGGTCAATCGGCCCAGTCTGGAGCAGTCGGAAAGTGGTTTTCTACAAAGGTCGGCTGTGTGACGGGGCCCTTAAATTTTGTAAGTTTTGAACAAGACTGCACCGATTTTGAAAACAATGTTGTCTTGTGTAGTTGGGTAGAGGTTCGGGTCGCGGGTTGCCTCTATGTGACTGTACCTCTTCTTGCGTCAACAACTCGCGAACAATCGACGTAGCAGTCTTGACAGCGACATTCACAACTTGTGCCGTCGTTTCAAGGGCGTTACTGATCAGGGACTGACCAAGTGGCGTCACCCAATTAACCATGATTGATCTTGCTTGTCTAATGATGCTGTCTCGCTACTGCCTAGGCTGTTTCAGCACCCCTTGTCTCGTTGACGGACGAGACTCGCATACTAATCATCCATGGTCGGATAAAAATTGTAAATTCTCAAGTTTGAACAAGACTGTTAGCGAGTTTGAAAAAAATGCGTCTTGTGTATCTGGAAGATGTTGGGTCGGAGCTCTCTTCTGTGTGTACCGTACCTTAGGCATGGAAATCCCTACTGGCCAAATCGATACAGATTGTGCCCTTCTCCCCCCACCCTGACAAAAGCCAAAAACTGGTAGTTTAGCACAAGTGCATGCTATGATTTCAAAATTAAAACAGCTGTTGCCAAACAATTTATGGTACTTATCATTCCATCATGAATACCCACGTGGGCCAATTAAGTCTGCAGTTTGTGCTAAAACTGCAGTGTCTGCTTTGTGCCAAGTCAGAGGCACTGTCGAATGAGGCCATAACAGGAAAGCATTTTACAGTTCCTACCTTTTCGCGGTGGTGGTGGTGGGGGCACTCAAGATAAAGCCATCTTTTTTCTATTCCTTTTGTATAGCAATGACCCCTTTTGCTGCTGTCTTTACCTAGTACGCAAGCCCCTTTTGTAAAATTTTCACTTTTTTAAAATAATTTATAAAGTTACACTGTTGTAAACAATTTTAACTCCAATCAAATTTGCACACGCTTCTTGCACATTTTGAACAATTTTAAGTAATTTTCATGGCCATTTTGAACTCTGGAAGAGACGCCTTCCTATTTGAACTTCATGTTGTTACTCAATGCCCTTCGTAAAGTGACATACTGAATGACACCCACTCTTATTCAGGCTGTGTAATGAATGACCCCTTTTTTTTGGTATTATTTTACCTGAAAGGTCCCTACTTTTCACCTATGGCCGAGACACATAACCGTCCCTTCAGATAGGCAGTGTGCCTCCCAGACTTTTTAACTGGGAAGATCATGACCTTGGAATTTTTCATAGCAAATCAAGACTCTTTGTTATCACGGTAAAGAGAGCGGGTAACTAAATGATGCCCCTCACTTTGAAAGCATACTTGAGTCAAGTACTTATTTGACTTTCTGAATTAGAATTATATGTTTTCCTGAAAAGAATTATTAGTGCACTAGTTACTCGTACTGATGCTGCCATTGTTACAAAGTTGTCACCAGCCATGTGTAAAGGTTTAAGATTGGCAAATAATAATATACACCCACGTTGGTGCTTACTTCACTACTCTTAAATCGGGTAGTAACCCTTTAATCGTTTATGCGTTAGAGGTTTTCATACATTTTAATAAAAAAAATCAAACAAATTTTAATATCCTGACCTTTATTGTAACATTGAAATTAGTTCTTGAAGATGTGCGTACTTGTATCGTATTAAAAAGCTTGGTTATCATAAAAGCTTGGTAGTGTCCCTTTAAAAAAGAATTTCAACCACTGTGCCACCACTTATCAATTTTGCATGCCGCAGATTTGAACTCAGCACCCTCGAAATGACCTAAAACACCTCTCAAATCTTTTAGTGTATCTTTAGTAGGGTTACAACCTATTTGAGCCCTTTTAGGCTTTGATGGATCCCTAAGTATATGGGGCTGATATTTGGAATGAAGTTCTTGGAATTACCTTAATGCCCATTTTAATTCAATTTCTAACTTAACCCTGAGGGTGCCCCTTCCTCAAATGATGGGGAAAAATACATCAAATACAGACACACCGTGGTAAATACTTTTCCGCACCGCCGTATACACACATTACACGTTGTACATATTTACCTACAAATTGGTTCTTGGTCTTGCTTTGACAATTGTTAATACTGTTATTATTGTTCAATAATTTTTAACTTACCTATTTTGACATTGTTTACAGCACACATACATGTAGACACACACCTACAAACCTTAAGCCATAGAGTATGGCACAGACAGCATACAGACAAAGACACACACACAAAACACACACATGCATGCACGCACGCACGCACACACACATACACACAGGAAGTTAGTGTATCAGGGAAATTCCAGACAGATATATTTAAACTGATGAAGAATTATTTTTACTTGGGTAGAGGATATTAATATATACTATCTGCACACAAACCACTCATGATGCACACCAACTTATCGGTCACCGCTTCAAAACCGCTCATGTGTCAAGCCGACCTTCCCGATTCCCAAAACCCTCCACGATTTGTTTAAGCTGCAAGAAAAAAATTGTGAGTTTTTTTTTTTCCCCCCCCAAATTGACACGTGCTCCCGACACACAAGACTGCAGAACCGTTACAGGGCAGTTCCCAGATTGCCAAAATAGCCTGTATATCCTGAAAAAGGAAAATTACGATTTTCGAAAAATGGCAAATCGGCACCAGCTTTGAGCAGTCTGGACGCCCCCACGGGTTTTCTAGCACATAATGGGTAAGACTACAGACGAAAGTACAGAACAGGCCCACCAGACCTTCCAAAACTACACATGAAAAGAAAAAAATGCTCACGATTTTCGAAAAAATGGTCAATCGGCACCAGTCTGGAGGGGCAGTCTGGAATGGTTTCTAGCAAAAAATGAGCTGTGTGACTGAGCCTTCCTTAAGTTTTGTAAGTTTGAACAACACTGCAGCCGATTTTGAATGGAGAAAACAAATGTGGTCTTGTGTACGTTGGTAGAGGTCGGGTCGCGGGTTGCCTTCTATGTGACTGTACCCGTTTCTTGGCGTCAAAAAACAAATCGGCGGAAACAATCGAACGGAGCGTCTTGCTTGACAGGACATTGTCACAAACTGTGCAGTCGTTTCAAGGTCTGGACGATCAGGGACTGAACAAGTGGGTCGTAACCAATTAAACATGATGTGATTGTTGATCTAATGATGACTGTCGCCTACTGCTAGGCGGGTCAGCACCTTGTCCGTGACGACGGAGAAACTCGCCATACTAATCATCCCTGGTCGGGAGAAAAATTGTAAAATCGCAAGTTGAACACAAAGACTGTAGCCGATTTTGAAAAAAAATGCCGGTCTTTGGCGTAGTCGGAAGAGGTTGGGTCGGGAGTGTATTCTGTGTGACCGTACCTGAGGCATGGAAATCCCAATGCCAAATCGAGCAGAAGATGTGCCCATCTCCCCCCACCTGGACAAAAGACAGAAAACTGGTATTTAGCACAGCTGCATGCTATGATTTCAAAATTTGAAAAGCCGGATGCCAAACAAGTTATGTTAATTATCATTCATCTGAAAGAACCATGGGACAATTAAGTCTGCAGTTGTGCTAAAAAACAGTTTTCTGCCTTGTGCCAGAATCAGAGGCACTGTAAATGAAGGCCATACCATGTGAAGACATTTCACAGTTTCCACCTTTTCCCGGGGTGGTGGTGCGGGGGCAACTCAAGATAGACCCTCGTTTTCTAGTTATTTTTGTTATACAAGACCCTATTTTTGTGTGTCTTACCTTTTACTCAATAACCCCCTTTTTAAAATTTTCACTTGTTTCAATAAAAGTATCCACTTTTGAACATTTTAACATCCAAATCAAAATTTGCACAAGCTTCTGGCCACATTTGAACAATTTTATAATTTCATGGCAATTTGGAACTCGAAGAGGACGCCCTCCTCCTATTTGAACTTCAGGTGTTACCTCAATGGGCCCTTTAAAGTTACCATACTGAATTGACACCATTCTATTCAGGCGGTTAATGAATGACCCTTTTTTTTGAGTATATATTTTACCTGAAAGGCCCTACTTTTTACCTGATGGCCGAGACACATAACCGTCACTCTCAGATAGGCAGTGGCCCCCCAACCTTTTTTAAACTGAGATCATGACCTTGAAATTTGTAATAGCAAATCAAGACTCGATTGTTATCACGGTAAAAGAGCGGGTAACTAAAATGATGCCCTCACTTGAAAGAAGACTGGAGTCAAGTACTTATTTGACTTGTCAAATTAGAACTTATATTTATGAAGAAGGAAATATTAGTGTACTATTACGGTACTGATGCTGCCATTGTTACAAAAGGTTTCACCATCAGTGTGTAAAGTTTTAAGATGCAAATAATATTCACCCACGGTGGTGCTTTACTTCACCTAGCTCTTAAATCGGGTAGTAACCCTTTAACGTTTAGCGGGTTTTAGAGGTTTTCAACGATTTAATAAAAAAAATCAAACAAATTAATATCCTGACCTATTATGTGACGTTGAAATTTCTTGAAGATGTGCTACTTGTATCGTATTAAAAAGCTATGGTATAATAAAATCTGGTAGTGTCCTTTTAAAACAAGAATTTCACCAATTTCCACCAACTTATCAATTTTGCATGCAGCAGAGTTGAACTCAGCACCTCGAATGGACCCTTAAAACACCTCCAGATCTTTTAGTGTATCGTGAGTAGGGTTCACCGTATTTGAGCCTTTTAGGCTTGATGGATCCCTGTATATGGGGCTGATATTTGGAAGAGTTCTTGGAATACCTTTAATTGCCCTTTTATTCAATTGCTAAACTTACCTGAGGGGTGCCCTCCTCAAATGATGGAAAAAATACATCCCACAATACAGACAACACCGTGGGTAAATACTTCCGCACCGCTGTATACACACATGTACACGTATGTACATATTTACATACAAATTGGTTTCTTGGTCGGCTTTGAGCAATTGTTTAATACATTGTTAATTATTGTTTCAATTAATGTTATTATTACCTATTTTGAACATTTGTGTACAACCCCACACATAAATGTTAGACACACACTACAAACCTGATAGCCAGAGGAGGGCACAGACGGCAACAACAAAGACAACAACATACACAGACACCACACATGCATGCACGCACGCACGCACACACACATACACACAGGAAAAGTTAGTGGATCAGGGAAATTCCCAGACAGTTAGTTAAATAGGAAAGAAATTATTTTTACTGGAGTAGAGGATATTATACTAACTGACTGACCAGAATAATAATGAGCAGTCCACTTAGTGGCAATTCGATTGGGTGCATGCACATGGGCTTATCATGGAAAAAAACACAAATTTACCATTCTGAGGAATATAAACCATTTTTCAAAATTAATCATGTGCAGAAATGTTACATTATACGTCCATTGTAAAACTATGTACTAGCAATTGCAATTCTGACCAGAAACGGGTTGGATGCCTGGAAATACCCAACGACATGGACTGTGATGTCCTATGCAAGGTAAGTGACCCTAATTGGTGTAACCAAACACAATTGCAAGCACACGGATTGACACAACTAACATAGCAGCTACATGAAGGAAAAAGTGATAAGAGGAAGACTTGCCAGAGGCTTACTGTGATTGACTTTTTTGCTATTACCAATACTTTATGGCCATTTACAATGCACACAGTCCAAAAGGAGCTGTATGGCACGTCAAGCACCAAATTCGACTAATTTGTTTGTTTAGCCTAAAACTTGGCTTCACAACCTTATTGTCACCAAACGAAAAACGCTGCATATTTCCCACGTCATCCAAACAAAACTGCGAAATTTCAGCCAATACGATATAGATAAAACACGACAGTTAAACAAAACATTGGCTTCAACAACCCAGTAGTATAGGGACACACGAATACTCGGGGGTCTAAAAAAATGTATTCCCATATTTAGTATATCTCTGAATGTCATACCCACCGCAATCACCAGGATGCTTTGAGAGGGATTGAACAATTATTGATTAATAACCGAACTATGATCGAACTATCGAAACGAATAATTGATTTGTGGGCATTGTTTAAAATGTTTGAAGACGTAAGTTACTGAACAACCAGTGTGGTAACTTTTGATGTCTGGAACGAAAAATGAGCAAAATAAATGAATTCAAAATCAGTTTTCCGGGAATCTGTAGCCCCCCTTCAGGTGTATAATATTAAAACTCACTGCCGGAAGGTTTTGTTACTCGCTAGTAATTTCAGTGGGGATGTACGGGGAGTCTGGTAAGTACGTATATCCTGCTTCTAAAATTGAAAAAAAAGTTGGCGCAGCGTTTGCAAATTCTCAAGACTGGAATAATACCGAAGCATGTGGGAAAAAGGGATGCGGCCCGTAGCGATGCGTGTTAACTTTTCCGGTTTGCGAGCACCGAAGTACGTGACAAAAACGTTCCATTTTCTCGCTATAGTTCTATAAGTTCAGACCCAATTACGCTAAATAGCCAAAAACAAAACAGAGTAACGGACATTGATGCAAAAAATCTCCATAGAACCCCTTGTTGTCGGCGGATATTGAGATGTAGTTTCATTGCATGCATTCGTATGAGGACTGATACGTTTAATCTTCGCGAGTAGTACTAATTTAGATATTCTTTCGCAGACTGTGACACCGACTACCCACTTTCCGACCGCAGTAAGTGGGGAGGTTTGAATGTTAAATGTGCAGAAATCAGGAGGATTTAGAACCTTGGTACCGTTAAAAGGGTAGTGGGGGTCTTCCGTAATGAGGTAGCTCATGGCTGTACCGTGTCTTTTTCTGTGCACTCTCGGATCTCATCTCAAGTCTGTAGTCTGATACGTGCTATGCTAGGCTAAGCATATATTGTATATAGCATTTTTTGTACGTTAAGTAATTTGTCATCGTCATGGAGTGAACATTAATTTAATAATGGAATGTTCCAAGCTGCTTCATAACGAAGGAATCACAGATGTTGCCCCCGAATTGTGGCTGAGAGCCAGTAATGGCAATACAGTGCGAGACATTTAAAAGGGCTTGATATGGTACCATGCAAAAACAATGCCAGCAGTGACACTGCAAATAATATGTAGATAGATATTTTTGCAAAAACTGTAAGCGTACCCCAACAAGGTTTGCAGCTGCAAAAAGGAGAATAGACAATATTCCTAACCAAAAATGTTGATACTATCGGGAGATTTTGACATTTGTAAAGTTTGTCATGTTATGTCTGAAACAAAGAAAGGTCGCTGCAAGCAGAATTTCCAAGAAAAGTAAACATCCCAAGAGCACCAAGCAGATGTTGTTACTTTACTGCAGTCATCTGCAAATCTGTACGACATCCCTGAATTTGAAACCCTAATAGCCAAAGAATAAGGCAAAAAAAATAAATGCAAAACACAAAAGGGAGAGCCAATTGACATTGCGGCGGTACAGGGACATTCAGTGAAGCTTCAATATTCTGCCATCGCCTGTCAAAAACCAACATCAAACGTTTGTAAAATCAAAAAAGCAAAGCGCACAATAATATTACATACAGGAAATCAGGAGTTAATCGGGTGGGGATATTCTCGTTCAATTAACCCATGAACTCAAAAAATTGAGTAAGCGGACTACAAAAAAATTATTTTCTGAACAGCTACCAAAAATCCCCAAAATGTACTGGGTCAAGACATCATAATTTTGCTTTCATTATCAGAATTTGCTACGTAATTATGCCGGGGATGCATGGAACATGCATATACCATATGAGGGTAAAGACAGGAAGCTGCCAAGAATTTAGTTTCTGTGGAAGTCATCGGTGAAATGTTACCCCTGTTACACACTAAGACACAAACAGATGGGTGCATGATGGAAGTGAAATCAAACTATCACCCCCCCGCAGGTGATATGTGGATTTAAATAGATCTGTGTAACACAAGCCATATATTGTCATCTTAAAATTGTTACTTTAGAAAAAATCCTATTATCCAGACGATAGGAAATTTATATCAAAGTTGGAGGCGACAGAGGCTGGGGAAGTATGTGAATTTACTTTTAAATCCTGAATGTGGCTTAATCCTAACTCAAAAGAAATAAGTTATTTTGTAATAATATTGAAGGGCCTGACATTATATAACATCAAATCAGCATTGGATGAGACATACAGCAAATCGGAAACTAATGGGTTAAAAATCGCAGGTGTCTATTTTTTGTATATACTGTGAATGAAGCATTATGGACCGTTCATGTACTCCACAAGACAGTACCGCCAGACAGCATCTCAAGAAACACTAGTAAAGATGCGGGCTCCAGAATATCACTGTTCCAGGGACTCTGGAGCCCATCTGTCAACTGCATCCATCCCCCTTTGGCTTGATATTCAAAAAATACACAGTTTGTCTCCCCCTCTACATCTTTCACTTGCTTTCTAAAACTATTCAAACTACTGGAGATGCAGGTGCCATTTTAGATTTTACCATTTTAAGTTCAAATCCAGAACAGGCACCCTCCAAGACAATGCCAGTGCAATTGTGTTATTTGACAAGACAGACATTGTTCACTTATTCAACTGGAACATGACATCTGTGATTTAGAAGAAGCCTAAGTATCTGACCTTTTAGTTCACAAATGTTCAAATGCTGATCAGCAGATGACGAGCCACATATATGAAAGGAGTTGCGCCCGTAAATTCCGAGCTGGATGGCAGGGATAATACTCAAGGTATCATCGACTAGCTATGTTAAAGGGCTTCAAATTTCGAGACGAGATTAATGACTGGATCATGTTTTAAGGTTCCCATGTGCATTGACTGAAATCGATGCAGACATATTTTCAGTTTGATGACTAATAGCACAGAAGCCCACAGCAATTTCACTCATCCCACATCGAGAAAGTATTTTGAAAAAGTGTTCACTCTAAGAACATAGATTATTACATCTCATTAATATTCATGAACAAAATCATGCTATTTCATTGGGTATTTCCCTATAACCTCATCCTCAGAGTCACAGCGAGGTGTAATAAAACAAATCATGGTTTATATCGGGAAATAGTGCACACTACTTTCCCTTGGTACTGGCTACGGGCCTATCACCCCTCACCCTTCGTGTTCAGGGGTGATAGGCCCGTAGCCAGTACCTATTTCCCTCTAACCATGTAGTATTTGTATAATACAAAAAAAAAACAGCTCTAATGAAAAGCAAAAATGACCCATTTATGGCCCACTCCTACTTACAATGAAATGCTTGTGAGAAAAAAATGTAAATAGCTGCATGAAAATACAAAGGAAAAATTTAATTTGTAGAAAAAAGAAGCCAAAGATATGAAAGCCAAAACTGCCAAAGGATGCAGGATCCACAGTGAGGACTCTGGACAAAGCACTGGAGAGATGACAGTCCCACGCAAGCCTAATACACACCTCATTTGTTGGTAACCATGTTAATAAGTTGTGTAAAGTAAGTACCATTAAGGCTGCCTCAGATTTTGAAATGATTTTTGTGTGTATTATTTCAAAATAAGAGATAATCACTTAAAATGCTCAATTTCAAAGTTTGAGATGAATCTGATTTTGTTTTGATGTAAAACATTAGTGAATGTGACAAGAATACCATATGAAGACGGTGTCCAACAAAATCCCGGATCTGGAATTTTATTTGCGATTTTCAATATGAAGGACATCAATCATTAGAAAATTGAGGGCGTCATGCTCAGGAAATCTCTTGAGTCAGCCTCTAATGATGCTTTAAGAATAGCAGTAAAAATGGATCTGTATTGTAGGAATTCACAAAATTATGGACTATGTCAGGGGGTGAAAGGGCATCTTTTCCCCTAATGTTTTTCTTCCTGTTTCTGGGAGTGAACTCTTTAAAAAAAATGAGGGGTAACTTTATTATGCTGAAGTTTTGGTCTACTTTGTGATTTGAACTTGGACATGAAATTCAGAGCTAATTTGAAATGTACTGTATGACATTTTGCCAATTATTAAAGTGTGTGATCATCCCAACATCATTCCCCATTTCATAATTTGAGATTATGAAATTGAGATTTATATCTTTCATTCTTAAAATAATGTAATTTCATACTAAGGGCTCCCATTATTTGACGCGCGACGTGGATGTGAGCCTGTCAGTTGACACTGCAGCAGTTAAAGAAGGCCATGGATGAAAAAAAAAAAACTGGATTGACTCACAGCAAGTCAGGCAAATGATGCCGGAAGAACAAAAACAACTAGAGGAATATAAGGTTAGTAAATTCAAGGGCATGGGTAGAATGTGTTAGCCACTGGGAACAGCCCTGATTGGCTATATTCACAAACCGATGATGATGATGACACTAGCGGTCCGGGGACCGCGATGTAATTTTTTGGTTTGGCATGTTTGCAGAACAGTGTATTTAAAGGGGATCCACAACCTCGTTCCCCGATTTACCCTCAAAAAAGTTGAGATTTTTATATTATCTTAACCGTTAGCCTTAGTATGCCATGTGCACCACATATTATGTGCAAATTCGGTCGTATATGTAAGAAATATTGCAATTTCGTATTTTCTTTCCGTAAAACCGGGAAATCTCTGAGTCTAGTCTTAAATACAGAACCTTTGCTTTGATTTGTCACATAGTCAAGAGTTTCCAGTTTGAACACCATGATCAACTCAAGCTTTCTGTGACCAAGGTGAATGCAAATAAAATACCACCATACACCATGTAGGCCTACCGAGTTACATACATTGTGGATCAGACAATCAGAATCCAGGTATTGCAGAAAACAAAATGGAATATCATAAAGCCTTGAGAATCGGTTTAAGCCTTAGCTAAGGTAAGTAAATTTTAAGATCATTCATTCATTAATGCCATCTTGGGAAGGGGACCTGGTATACAACTAACAGCAACAGTGATTCAATCTGCATCAACATCCTCATAAACCCAAGTGCTAGTCTTTTTCAAGATTTTAACGGTAGGAGGGTGCTCTTACACATATCAGATTGTTACCAAGGTCTTTACTACGGCTATTTGCTCCATGAATTTTAAATGACCGTTATTGAAAATCCAACACCTGACATCTGACATATTGACACTGACAGACATTTGGGTATTTAGCATCCACTTGACACCCAAGATCTGACACCTGACACCCAACAGGTATCACTTAATACCCATGACCTGACACCTGACACCCCCTATTGAAACCAACACCAACCACCCAACATTTGACACCCAACATCTGATACCCAATACCTGGCATCAAATGCCTGACACCAAACCCGAGAAACCTTTTACCTGACAGAACCCGAACAGATATCTGACACCAAGAAACCTGACCTTGACACTATGCACCATGTCACTGTCCTACTAACAACAGGAACAACTACCATCAGGCAGCCGTAAATAGTAAGAGAGGTGGGGCTTTTGATGACATTTGGGTTATAGTTTCAGATCGCTTCGAACACAGTCTAGAATGATGACTCTAATGATTCTAATCTTTTTCGAAGAAAAAATAGAAGTGCGAAACCCGGGTGCCCCAACAAACATCCAACATCATCTCTTTATAAACAAAAATACTTTTTAATTCATATAAAGCATCCAGCATAGACTTATCCTGACAGGCTTCAAGTGTGTGCAGCAACAGAATGTGCTGGCGATGAGGCATCTTGGCGAAGCTAAGCGTATTATCAACAGGTTTCACCAGTGTTTTCCCAATTTTCCAAGTGTCACATAGTTACAGTCATTCCAACCGGTATGTCAAGAAGAGTACAAGTACACGGCCAATTGCTTCATGGTAGTTACCACACAGCTACCACCGAGTAGACCCTGGATTAATCTACCCACTAACGTACACCTCGCGGCCCATGATTCCGTGTTTTTGTGCTGTCATAACGGATAGTGTACACACAGCGGCTGTCTCCCTGTCGTGGAGTACTACGTGTTTACACCGGGCTCTCAGCGCGCGCAGAATTTCTCATGGCCAATGAGATATTTTTTTTTAGATCTTTTTGGCATATATTTGCAATTTTTTTATTATGTGCAGGAGTATGGGGGTTTTTGATCATGCCCGATTTGATTTTCGTAATCATTTTCCAAAAAACATTCCAAAAATGGCTAACAGAGAACCGTTGTATAGCGCCCTCCTTTTATGAAATTTTCATCCACTCTCAAAATGGCGTCGTGGTTACCGGGGAGTAGCTACGTGGTAGCTTTGCGTGGTTCTCTCTCCGGTTCTGTCTACACAACATCCACCTTCTCTCCACCTAGTGGGCAACTACGGGGTAGCCATTGGGGTAGGCATTGCAGAGTAGCCACATCACTGTATACTTAATAACCGTGGACTTTGTAAGCCCTATCTTGTCAGCTACTGCCGCGCAATTAGCCCAGATTGTACTGTGCAGTAGCTGTCGGCGGTAGACATGGTGTAGCTGCCGTATAGGCTACCATGTGAGTAAGAAAAAAGAAATGGCCGTTGTACACATCTCGGTAATAATTTATGTCACTAACCAATATTAAAGTAATACCATAAAAAAATCTAATCTTATTGGTCTTGAGGATCAAAAAGGTCAATCATACTTCCTGTTTATAGTTTGAAACAGTAATATTTATTTAAAAACAGTCGACACTTCCCCGCAATAATTGTCCAATTGATTCGTAATGTTTCTCATTTGCGACATGCACATCATATATACAATAACCCCCCCAACTGATTTTGAACATGTGTTTTCTTATTAATATTCTTACCATTCCATGGTTATTGCAGATACATTGCAGTTACTACTGGTATCCTTTTGTTATGTGACCATGCAAGTCCACATTTACAGGAGGAAAATGCATTCTTATTCTGCTTTCAAGAAAGAGGCTTTACGGCTATCTTCGTTTTGGAAGTTCCATCGGCAACAATTATTCTCCAAAGATTGCATATCCTTGATGATCATGTGGTCAGCTGGATGGCCAAACATAAAGCAGGTCTAGGTTCTTTGCGGAACAAGAGGTGAAGTAAGTCAGAGTGGATGGAACATACCACCTCGTCTTGACAAGTACAAAGCAAACTCATACTGGTCGGTCTAGCTGACAAATAGGCGCCGGGTTGGTGTCTCATACATATAAATCATACACAGACAATAGGCCGACTGTGTGGAATGCAGGGAATGTCAAAATTGGGATCAAGCTTGACAGTTCCCTCACGTCTATCTTAGTCTTTTATTGGTGCACATCTTTACAATGTGTACGGCCAGTAGTCATGTGAAGCAGCAAGGCAATACCAGATTTATTGTCGGAATTTGCATATGCGTCCACCAAAGATCCGTTGCAAAATCCGCCAAAAGACACCAAACCACCATTGAACCTGGAGGTGAACATGGTATATCGCAATGAAATTAGCACGATCACTGTTTACCGTGTGCTTCATCCCAGAATGCCTAAAACTATCCTATGTTGAATCCAATAAAAAAAAAAAAAAAAAAAAATTGTTTCAGTCTGCTCTTAGGTAAAATTTATTAACTAACTAATCACTATATATAACAACAATCTATTTTTTTATTCAACTTACTGTAAGAGGCATTGTATTTTTTTTAGAGAGAATTCAGAAGTATGTCTAGTTTTATCCATGACGCATGCCATTACTCAATAATTCCAGGGGCAAACAGATTGATTCAGCTGCAATGGAATTCACGAGGACTCAATATGGTCTGAGACAGACAAGTTCACTAAGAGGTAAGCCTTAAGTCGAAAGAAATTTTAGATTGTAAACCAGTCTATGGAGAATCTGACAATTCAGCAATTTAAAGTAATAACAGCACATTTTTGAAAAGCGCCCCCAATTTTCAAAATCTCATATTTTTGCCACAGTTATGTTGGTAATTGTGTAGGAAAATACACCTGCGAACGAGAATGCTTAAAAAGCATATTTATCATAAAATAAGTGATTTGTTTAATTGAATTGGGATCCCAGATGGAAATACTAACGGTTGAGCTGGGAAAGTGCGGGCCTAAGTTTATGTCCGTCCAGATTGAAATAGTGCCACTTCAGGAAAATGACAATGTAAACTGACTTAACCTGAACCAAAATTTTTTTATAAAACAAATAATGGATAGCGTTGAACACGTACATGGTGGTATTTCCTGGCTCTTTCATATTGGAAAGGCCTTTTCCAGCAGCAGTTGAATAATTATCGGAGATCTCAGAGATTAATTATTGTAATTACAAAGTCATTTTGTTGGACACAAAGACATTTCGAGGCTGAACATTCCACAGGTATAGTTTATAGCCAGGGTTTACCAATGCAACCAAAGAAAAATCGTCCAAAATTTTTTTAAAAAATTGGAGGCACTCTTCAAAAAAATGTGCGATTATTGCTTAAGCATTTTGAATCATTACTGAGAAATTCAATCCCCAGGTCAAATATCAATTTGAATGTATAGTTATTTATTGCAGGAAGGAGGGGCTTATCATTGTTGGCTAAAATAGGAAATCATGAAGACTGTCAAAGAATGAAATTTCATATCTCAAAGGTGTACATGTAATTTAAGTCAAATTATTGATTTGACCATGTACAAGACAAAATAATAAATAAAGAATACCGCAAACGTTTTGTGCTATTTTGGAATATCAAAAAAACACACTTTACTTATCCGACCATTTTGGTGAGGGTTGATTATCCTGCCAATCAGGGGGACGTTACATTTGCAATTATGACATACACTACCAAAGTTATAACCAATGTTGGTGGCCCTAGTCCATATAAAGTCACGAAACATGGAAGAGACTAGGATGTTTTTTGTTCAGTGCTTACTGGGGACACAGTAGTAATACTCCACTTACACAAAATTAGGCCCTCACCTTCAGGAGAAATCCTGTGTTTGCTTGCTCTGCAGCCAAGTATGATGATGATAGAATTGGACAACACTGTCCACTAATTTCAATGGAAAATCTCTCAACTTACAGTATACCACAATCCTGATATTTTTTCCAGGGTACATTTGTTATGTCAAATATGTGTGTGGCAATACAGTCTGACTTTTCCAAAGCAAAGATGCACAATATGTAGCAAACTTTCATAATCTTCTTAACAAGATTTAATTGGACAAGTATTTGTCATGGTTAACTTCACACATTGATCAATACACATTCAACAACATGATCAACATGAAATTCCCTGACCTTTCAATGTTTTACTCTACATGTTTTTCCATAACGTTGTGATGATCTACCTACATGCATAACACAGACAGAAACATGTTTTGTGATGAACAAAGTATCGATTTGGGCACTTTTTACAATGCATGCTTACATGTTGTCTTTTGCTGCCACTTGACTTTCTTGCATCTGACCTGCCACATTTATTGCATATGGCATGCCACATTAAAATAACAATACTTGACGGAAGTAACTTTTCTTGGTAACCTCTTTCCATTTTTTCTTAAATACAGAGAAAAAGGTAGCTTTTTTCTGCAGAAAAAAAAAGAAAAAAAAGAAAGAGAGACATTGTGATACTGGACATATAATGAGTTATTTGGAAGTACACAGAAAATAACCAATTGAGGTGAATCACTGCAACTTCCTTACTTACAAGTGATCAGAGAAGAGAAATATGGCATTTAAATTTGTTGATGAGGCCCAGGATGGAGTTCTAAGGGATCTGTGTAAATTGGTCTGCAGCATGACTCTCTACCAACTGCTAATTGTTGAAGTTAGTGTCAAATATTCCTTCTCAGGAATCGTTTGAGCATGTTTACCAGCACCTATTTAAAATAGGCAGCTACTATGGCAGTAGAAGCAGCATAGTCATAAAATATCAGACAAGAGGAAAAGAAAAATTTGCAATAATCCACCAGCTGCATTTTTCTGTTTGGGAACGACCAAAGTAATATCATGAAATGTGGGATATCACTTGACAAAGGTCCACTTATGTTGTGTTAATCACCACATTTTAAAATACTTAGTTTTGTAATGTTTTTACTAATTTAGTCTGCAAAGTATGGATTCATTATCTTAATTATCCCAAAACTGGAATAATATTCAATATAAAATTTCCTTATGGGTGTCAAAGGTGACATTAGTTTAAGCACAGAATAATTTTAAATTGCAAAAATTAAAAACTTTTTATATAATTAAATTCAGAGTCAAAAGTAAAATGTTTTTACACTTTATTTTAAATTTAATATTCCACTCTACTGCCGGGGTTCTCAATTATATTGCCGAGTGGCCAGAAATGCCAAACCATTTGGAAAGTTCCCTACTTGAGGGCCAACTACACCTAATTACTTATGTTTCGCTTTATATTTTTAGACAATCGAGGCCAAAATCAGTGGTTGATTGGCCGCATTTGGCTCGTGGGCCGCCTATTGAGAACCTCTTGCTCCACTGTTTTATGTTTCAATGTACTGTTTTAATTGTCTTAAATTCTTTCACAGATTCCACCAAGTCTGAAGCAAAATTCAAGTGGGCTGTTGAATCGTTTTAAAAGGTGGCAAGTTCAGTGCAACAGGAAGGCCGTCTCGATCTCTCCCTGATATTAGTTCTATTAATGTCAATTTAGAAGGCATGACGAAGGATGAATGGAATTATCCTATCTCATGATTCTGTTAAGTAAAGAAAGTATAAACGGAGAAGACCATCCAGGGGAAACATTCATATTTTGGTTATTGCATTGAACTTATTTTGATCTAAAGGCAGTGAAGTTCTTGAAGATCCCGACTTCCTACAGGTTCAAAAATACCCTGACTGGGTCTAGGAAATCATAGAAGCAGAATAATACAGGGAAGAGGAATCAGAATTACTTTTCCAAGTAATGTCTGGAAGGCGAACCTCACCTGGCTCCTTAAAAATGCTTTAGTATACATGGTTGCTTGAATTTGCTGTTACACGGCATGTTACTTGTGTGTCTATTTTTGACAGACTGGCAAACCGTGTGACAAAAAACCTGTTCAAGTACTCGACAGATGCTGCCATCATGCAATCCAGCATTTGTGATTGTACTTGGGTGCATTGCAATGACTTATAGATAGAACAAGCAGATTTTCTTCCACATAAACGGCTTTTCTTAACTAAAATCAAGGTGCCCTAGGGTTGCAAAAATTCCCGGACCGGAAATTTCAGAGCGGAAAATTTCCCATGGAAATTTTGGAATTTTACGGGAATTTATGGGAATTGTTAGGAAATTCCGGGAATATTGGGGAATTTTCACAATTTTTGTCACTTGATTTTGTTGTAAAAAATACGTGACGTTGTTAGATTTAGGATATTACTCTGAACTGATTCAGAAGAACATACAGCAAAAAACACAGGCCGTTTTTTAAAAACGCGAAATGAATAACCACCAACTTCTGTTACAAAAACATACATGTTTGGGTCATTTTTGTGTAGTCGCAAGAATTGCAGAAGGCACCATGGCCTAGGGATTTACTCTGGCGTATGTCTGTGGTTGTGTGTCTGTGGTCAAAACGTACTCTTATCATATTGCATGCTAATTGAGTTTCCTAAGGGCTACAATGATGGAACTTGGTGGAAAGGGGGTTGGGCGTAGTGGGGTGGGTGAACATAAAAGTTGGTGACCCTCATGTGACCTTTGGCCACATTCGCAAACCGCGAAGGCAGAGACAACATTGGGTCGGGGGACACGATTGATTGTTATTTTATATTCTGGTCACTCACAGGTCTTGTGAACCCATAGTGAGAAATTCGAAGTCCATCTTCACTTAAAATGGTTCTTTGACTGTCTCCTGTAACAGGCATGAACATTTCTGGTGGAAATTCAGCCATCCAGCTAATTTCAGATTTTTTTTTGGAGGAAATCAGATTTCACAATTTTTTATTTTGTAAGCCCATTTTGGTGATTTTATGTAAAATAATCAATCCAAAATGCCACTCTGAACCAGGTATACAATAAATGGGGAGTTCCCCAAAATCTTAAAACCGACAATGGCTGAAAAATGCAGCCAATTGTAAATTTTGGTACTAAATTTACTTGAAGTATCATCTCATTTTGCAACGGGTTTGTAAAACATATCTTGTCAAGTTTTGCTTGCAAAATATAATTAAGTAATGTTAAGTCTGGTATAATGCTATTTAAAACCCAATTGACATTAAACAGCCTTTCTCCAGATCCAAAGAAAAAAGTTACATTAATTATTTAACAAGCAGACGAATTGGAAATGTTTACATTTTTATAAAAAATTAAAATTTTTGAATTATTTGAATTATGCGTGTTATTTAGAAATGTGATGAATTATAAGCTCATAAAAATTGAAAATTTAAATTTACAATTGAACAAAATGACATTAAATCTGTAGGACAAGGTTGTATAAAAATGGTCAAAACGGGTTCTTTGCCGATTTCAGAAACCATACTTACAGATGATGTCAAGTTTTAAATTTCCAGTTATGCGCTTACATGTGTAGGTCACTCTGGATAAGTCTGGCTTAGCAATATGTCCATTTTCAGCACCAAACAGTAAATACCTGAACGAAAGACTAGAAACATGGTTTTTGAGTTTCCTGGGGAGAATGATTTAAATTGTTTAAAATTTAAAAGAACCAAAATTGAAAATTCCGAAAAAATTCCCAATATTCATGGGCACTTCAAAATTCCCGGAAAGTTTCCAGGAAAGTTTCCAAAAATTCCCGGAAACTTCCACCTCTTGCACACACCCCACTAAGGTGCCCAAAAGGATTATAATGAGATACGCACTTAATTAACATAGTTTGGCACCAACCATATTTGGTTTACGTAACGTCGTATTTGGAAAGTCCTTATGCATATTATGAGACACGCCATATTTTACGTGTCACACTTAGCGGTGAAAAACAACAATTAGAAACTGATTCTGCAACATGCTTATCCACTCGGACTCAACTATCTCTTTTCCTAAGCAAAATTTACAGGGGTCAGCGGGAACTTTTTGTGCATTAGAAATGCAGGAATCTTTTAAGATGCATGGTTTGATTGGGTTTTGTTCGCATAATTATTGTAGAAAAATCGGCCGATCAGAAATGGAATACTGGGTAGATGTACACACACTGATAACATAAAGCGCGACGCACAGAATTTGTTAGGTGCGTGTGCTTGTGCGTAGTAACAGCGACACGCGCGGCGGTTTTCGCAAACAACAAGGATGACGCGCGAGGTATGAGAAATCGGTTACGGTGCTGGCCTATTCAATAACACGAGAGTTTCCCCTCTTTGGTTTATATTCTAGCTCAATGGTGCATTGTCACCATTTCCTCCACCAAAAATTTGTGGAATTTTTAAGTGCCACTAACTAAGTCTTCAATGTAGACAACTGATCGTAATTACATTGTGCGACCTGAAAGATTGCAGATCCAGCATTTGTAGTTTGTGTGCATTCACAGCACCAATTCTTTTACTAACTGCAAAAACCAAACTAAACTTCATACACTGACCCCCATTTTCATGTCCAATGTAATCTGGCTCCTTGTTCAATATACCACAAACAGCTTTCAGTTCTTGAATCCGCAAACATAACAATATGGATGACAATGATAATTTAATCCATAAAAAATACATCCGGTCCTTGGACCGCATGTGTCAAACCCCTGCCGTCGCGGGTTGGTAATGAGAGTCTCATATACCTTTGAACCTTGGCATTGACCTTTGACCTCATTACAATGAGGGATCCAATGTGCACCTATGACTCAAGTTTGGTTCCCACCTTGCACTTCAACGTTTAGACAAGCGGTTAAAGACCGCACCACAGCTATTGTAAGTCCAACCACTAGGGGGACTGTCCAATCAGCAATTGAAAGCCCTAGCAGGACCCATCCCACCGTTATGGTAAATGATCGCTAACAGATCACCATGCACCATCCGGTCCAGCACAGGTATATATACCCGACTGTAGTCACGTGCTCAGTGGGCTGACACACCGCAAACCGCGGCCTCATGTATTGTTCACTGACGCAGTCAACTCTCCACAATAAAATCTAACAAAGATTTTCTATAGGCCTCTATACGTTGATTTTGAAAGCCTGAATTTACATTTACAAATGTCAATATGTCTTCCATGGATTTTTGGTCGCCTATGTATATTTCATTCTTTTTTTCAAACATCGGCATGACGTACAGCTCATTCCAATCCATACCCGTCCTGCATATACGAGATTCCAGTGCACACATTGGTTCTTTTTTTTTAGTTGGCGCTCTAGGGAAATTGTCACTACACTGCGCCCACCATGACAGTTGTCATCGGGATTTTTGATTAAAGGAGATTGACATCACCGACTGAGTAATAGCTCAATAGGATGTGTGTACATCGATATTCTCTCTTGATTGAAACAAGTCCCTATTGTTTAGCTTCCATAGGCGCTGTGCGGTCTTTACCGCTTTTAACTTTAGGTCCATTTTACATTTTCAGCCTATCTTCCAACTTGATCTCACATGACTTTGACCTTTGTATGTGGAGCCTTTGACTTCATCAGCAAATTCGGATCACGTTGCATCTATGACTAAGTTTTTTTTGGTTTAAATCCATCAAAGTTTGCGGATATTACAGCAAATGTTTAACCTTTTTCACAAACAACAACAACAACACCAGACAACAGTGGACAGAAGTAATTATCAACTGCCTTAAGGCAGGCGACCAAAACCCAGCCTTTTCATCATCATCTGATAAACTTGTTGTTATCATACATACCATTAGTGAAACATCAAAGGAGCCACGTTCCTTGTATTTCCCGATTATGTCAATGACTGCGTACGTACCGTACGCACTTACTAGCATAATACAGAAAAATATTATGAGGTCGATGACCCGCAGTATCGGACGCATACAAATACTTCGGAATAAACCATTATCCACAAACCAGGATTTTCAGATTTTTTTTTTTACAGGTCTCTCTTTGGGTTGGGGCGCATACATCTTTAAAACTGGACGGTACTGGAAAAGTTGTTCACGGCGTAGTTCTATTAGTGCTACAGCGAAATCCGGAAAGCGTAAACATATTCGCCCAATCTATAAGATTTCATATGCCGACAAAATTTTTTTCAGTTTGTTGTTTTCGTCGAGTAAATGGATAAAACAGGGGATGAACCAGCAGCAAAATGACGATTGGACAATTATCAAAAGCAGAAAGAAAGAAATAGATCAAAAAAGAGAAAACATCGTGCCTAAAGCAACAAGGAAGGAAACCAAAATCCAGCAGGGCGTGAAATCCATTTGACGGAAAAAAACGGGGAATAATACTCCTTGGAGAGTGTAGCACCAGAACAATTAGCAAGGATCCTCGAGTCATTTTACTTCGATGCCCAGACAGTAACTGGAGATTTCTACAAGCGATCAAGCTTGGAAAACTTACGTCACGGATGAACGATATTGCGAGCACCGCCATTTAACAAGGTTTTGATTAATCAAGGAATCCTGCATTTAGGAAAGAAAATGATAATTTCAAGCAGCTCTACAGAGGTGAACTTGAAAGCTGAAGTAAAGGTGTTGAGACTGCACAATATCCATCAATTTCTTCTCAAGATCGCAAAAACTTTACGCGTCCGATGAGCTGAATACTAACATGCCGAGGAGGGACGTTTAATAAAGTACAGTTCGAAGTAAGGTATTAATTTTTGTGGTGGAGGGCAGAGGAAAACGTGATGCATGAAGAAGGACTCATTTTTCCTTAAAAAAGTTGAAATTGATCATTTGATTCCAACACGGGAAAGAAAAATATGTTGGAAAAGTTAATGATGAGCTCAACTAAAATCAACCACGGCGCTGGTCGTGCTTAGGAACTGTATGGCTTATCCATTTACTCGGACGCAAACAATCAACTTACTTGTGCTAAAGCTAAGGAATTGCTTATTGAAGCAATACTGTGTGAATAAGGAATTGCCGCGAAAACAAATATTTGTGCATTGGGAATTACACAAAACAACAATACTTGTACTAAAACTAAGAATTGCAAGCCTGGATTGTAAGGTAAGTAAACATTATATTTAGTTTTTTCTTAATATTTATTTTATGGATCACGACAGGCGTTAAATAGACCGCGAACATGCAGCTAGTGGATGGTGCAGTCACTCAAGCGAAGTGAAATGCGTGGGTGATTACCATTTGTGGAAATGGGGGAGAAGAGTGGCGAGAGTACTTGTGAATCAAGCTGTGTTTAATAAATAAAGTGCCTAAAAAACACCTATGAAACACACTTTTAAAACTCCTATAATGACACAATTAATCTCTTTCACTGATTAACTTAATTTTAGTGGTTGTTTAAATCGATATGAGGTTCAGCGTCGATAAGTAGGGAAATACCATGGGCTCCGTGTCATAACATCCGGGTCAGCCTTCGGCTTCAACCAGTATGACACGTCACGCATTGGGATTTCCCATACCATACGAGGCTGAACTCAGACTAATATTATTGACATTCAGTAGAGACAAAGTGTGACACTGTACACGCTGACAAGGTATGTCATCTAAAGCCCATTGTTGATGCGGCAAGTTGAATTTCTACCAAAAAAATCTGCCTAGACAAGGAAGAATGTAATATTGACCCTATGTATCAATGCTATAAATGTTATTTTGCTGATGCGGGTGGCAAAAACTGGCCAAAATTCAAAAAAAAAAAAAAACGGACAAGAGAACAGTGAGAGAAAGTATCGTGTGTTTCCTCATATTCGGTTGATTCTGGTTAGGGGCTAGGGCCCATCAATGACATTCAAGTTGATATGAGTGGCAGTACAGTACCCTTTATTTTACAAATGATGGATTGAGAAGTGGGTTGGAAATGAAGTGCAAATCCAGGGTTCCGGCTCCTTCACCGCCTCATAACAAGAACAGGAAGGAGTATAGAAATATCACTCTCAAAAGGAGGTAGGGTGGGTTGTAGTAAGACATGGGCGAGTGATATCTATAGGTAAAGGGGATGGACCTGTATGGCATGCAGGGGAGGTGGCATAACATAAATTTTGCCGGGGAGAAACGACTGGTCAGACATCAAGAAGGTTAGAGAAAACGGCAACCACAGAGTAACCGATGACAATGAAGGAAAACGGCCAAGGGTTTCTCAAACAACTGGTCATAGTAGTTCTGACACTTACAACAGTGGTAGCAGCTGCAGTTGTAGGGGAGAAGTTGTCTAATGAAAGTACATGTCTAACAAGGGTAGCGCAGATGCAGGTAGGTTGGTCTGCAGATATTCTTTGGGTAGGTGGGGGGTTACCATGGCATGCATCTTTGCTGGCTAATCCAGTCATAATAGAGCCCAAGCCTTACCTTAATCTTGGGACCTCCACCAATCAGCTTAGAGCCAGTCACTAGGTACGATGCATGTGTTTGCTCTGCATAGCCATCTTCACTTGGTTCTGATCTTCATGCAGCTTACTTCATTTTATTTTCTTAGTTTGGGTGGGCAGTTTATGTTATGTACTGCATCTTGACTATGTTTGAAGAATACTTGCATGAAAGTTCATCTCAAAGTTTAACTTTATACCACTTATGTTTTGAAGAAGTTGTGTTGAGTATAACGAATAAAACTTAGCTACTTTATATGCCAAGAAGGTTTTAGGTGTGTAGTATGTTAGGATGCTGAAGGACTAATCTTTCTACCAGGCTATTGCTGCCTGGCCAGCTACGTACGGTAGCAGAACAAACTAGACATTTCGCGGTTCTCTGTTTTGCATCGCTTATATTTCAAGAATATAATCTTGGGATGCCCAGCCTATCTTACACCTTGACCTAATATTGAACCTTGACCTGGGACAATTGACCTTTTACCTCATCAACAATGAGAGAGCCCATATTGCACCTGATAAGTTTGAACTTCAGTTTTCAATTACGTCAAATTTACAACATTTTTAGCATATTTGTCAATGATTCACATGACCTCTTGTGGCAAGCGGACAGTGGTCTTTAAAAACGGAATTATTTTTAACATGGGATAAAAAGACCAAATAATTTTTGCCATTAGGTGATGAAAACATGAAAACAGTATAGTACAGCTTTTGCCATGAGGCATGTATATGTTTTGGCTATGCATGCCACATGTATTGTATATGCACATTAAAATTTACTTGACTAGAATAAACTTGTCTTGGTTACCCTGGCCATTTTTTTTAAATAAGAGAAAAAGGCTGTTATTTATGCAAAAAAAGTGTGCTATGGGACATATAGGAGTTCTTGAAAACATACCCAGACAAATAACCAAAAAAAACCAAGGGCAAATCCCTGCAACTACTTACTTCCAAGTGATAGAGAAGAGAAATGCATGAAATAAACAAATCATTGATGGGCCGGAATGGCATTCTTAATGGTAAAATGTGAATTATCCGCAGCATGACATCCCTAAAACTTGCGATGTTAAGCTAGAGGGTTCAAATATTCAGGTCAACAATATTTGATGAAGATTTCCAGCAAGCTACGTGGTAGCGAAAAATAAGACAAGAAGAAGGAAAGAAGTGTTGCCATAAAAACCAGCTGCTTTTCTGTTTTGGATACAAAGCGATGATCACTGGGGAGGAAGGTACATCTGTTGTGTTAATCCCCCGTTTTATGAATTGTTTTTTTGGAAGAAATGTTATTGTGAAGTAAAGAAAGATAATGGAAAGACGATCAGGGAAACACTACATGAGCTGGTAATTGCCTTCCAACTTCATTGATTCAAAGGGAATAGTCCATGAAATCTAACAATGATCCCACCTTCCTACAGGTCAAAAATACCGGGATGGCTAATACAGTTATCGGCAAGGTAGGTCTTGGAATTTCGCGGAAGCAGGCAGAAGTAATTATAGTAGAAGTAGTAAAGAATTGCTCTGTCAAAGGTCTGTTCTTGGAAGTGTGAACACACATGGCTCCTTAAAAGCTCGTATAATTGGCTTGAATTTGTTTATTCAGTGTGCTTACGAACACGGAAATCTAATGGAAAAAACTCCCAGTCCAACTCTCGTCAGATTAAAATGGAGGTTGCTTCGGAGAAGATTACACTGAGAACTGCTTCTACATCTGACCAAGGTGGTTTAAACTATAAAGTTCAAACCAAAAAGTGGTGATACATACGAGAATAAAGACAGATTGCGATGCATTTGCAACATCTTTCAAGACATGTCATGATTTGAAAATATTTGAATTGCAGGAATAACTTCAAAGTGAGGATACAGTCTGTAGAATTCTCATAAGTTACCTTTTCCCAGCTGTCGAGAATTGACGAAAAAGGAAGAAACGGCAGGGTCCAAAGATACGAATCTCCTTCAATGAGTGTTTAGTAAGTGTCCGTTCGGGACAGTAATGAATAAATCTCCGATTCTGGTTTATTGTTGTCTTTTGGTCTATCATTGAAGGGTATGTTAGGATACCTGTACTGTACGTACATGCTAAAATCGGATTTTGATGATTTTTTGATTTGCGATTTGCAAATCAATGATAGTGTCTTAAGAAATATCTAAGCATTCCTGTCCTTAAGAAGATAAAAAGATCGAATGTTATCTCAGACATTTGTCAAGCCGAGAGAACTTGTTTACTTCACAAAACAGGCGTCTAAAAAATGGCAAAATGTTGTTTTGATGTATGCAAAACGGAAGTGTCTGGAACCACACAACATCCCTGTGTGCTTGATGCACAATATCCCGTCTGCATTGACAAAAACGTAAATGAGCATTGAGTCACTGATAGTTTAGCAATTCGACCAAGCATCAGTATGTCTTCATCAGACAATCAAAATGCCGCTTTTAATGCTGACCAGAACCAGCATAGCGGGGGTTTGTCGGTTTGTTCTTGTACCGGGTCTACCCTACATGCTACAAAGAAAGTCTCACAGCACAAATTCCATCAATATTCCACCAGCATCTTCGAACTGACAATGCACGATAAAGAGGAAAACAATGAGGGACAACATGGACCACAAAAAAAGACCGAGAATTTAATCAACCAGAACGGTCCTACCAGTTCAATAAATGATCATGAAATGAAAACGCAGCAGTTGTTTAGAGGGAAAAACATAACTTTGTGGACGGAAGTTTTTCCATCAGGTACTCAGCAGACCACCATGGTCATTTACGATAAATACATTGCACATCATTTCTATGGGGTCACGGTTTACTTGTGTGTGAGTGCCTCATTTGCTAAAGATACCAGAAATATAGGGGGAAAAATATTGCATGTAAATATGGCCCCCCCCCCACTAGTTCTTAACCCCCTGTCAAAATCAAATGCTTTTCCTATGTTTAGTTATGCATTAAAGATACAACAAGAGTTTCAAGCAAATACCATATTTAGTCAATATTTGTCTAACAATAATTAACCTGAATGAGATGGGGTTGTTTGCTTGCAATCATCAACTTAAGCATACCTTTAAAATTCATAAGGATTTTAGACATAAAATATCAGGCTATCCTAAGTGTAGAAACAGTCCAAAGTGCGACCGGTGGGGATTTCGTCCTTACGACAAGGTGCTAAAATAGTGTATCGAACTTGTTTAAAGGTAAAAAAAAATATTAGTTATTCTTGCTTTTCAAATATTTGGTCCTCTTCTTCGCAACTGTAAAAGCTGGAAGTTTAATCATAGTGATTATCCCGAATACAAAGGGTTGTCATGCTTTGTCACATGAAACCATTGCTTGTCGTGTATTGGAGGGCGTTTTGAAATAGTAATGATGTGTATGGTAGGTAGGCTTTGGTAGACGTTCATATAGAAGTCCATGGATGCAAATGGGTATTAAATTATAAGTCATGCACTGTATGACACGTTGTGCAGTAGCGCTTGACGGAGAATGGCCAATACCTCCTTTGCAACCATTGGGACTTCGATATGAAACGTCTACCCGGCTATTGCAGGCAAATATTCAATGATTACAGGGTAGAGATTGAGGACCTAACACATGGGCTGGCCACTTTACTGGCAGCAGGTCTTTCATTGCAAAAGCTACTGGGAGACCAAAGTTACTTAGAGAGACGATTTGATGCGAGATTGCCTAGAGGCGCCTAGTCCTTCTAAATTGTGCCATCCCTCAATGTGAGAAGTCTGATCGCCATGGTTATGGTCAGAAACAGTCACTCGAAGGTTGTGGGTACCAGAAAAAACCGCCCGAACACGAGCACAACATCGTGCGCCAACCACAGCTGTTGACCCCACGCCCATTCTCTTTTATTTTAGAGCGATTTAAGTAATGGCGACACAAAAAAAACAAATTGGACACATAATATAAGTAGAGATATGCAGGAGCTATTACCTCCGCAAACAAATAAGAAAAATCTATTGCGGAATCTTGCCATATAGCCCCACATAGATCATTACTTGTATGTTATAGTGCCCTCTATATGCCTATTACCCAGAGAAGGATGTTAACAACCAATTTTATGAAAAATCAATTTGCCCGCAATGAAATTATCCAATTTACCAGGGATTGTAGGTAGTGGAGTAAAACTCCAAAATAGTGTCACAGTGATGTCGCTGTTGATAGTTTTTGTTTATTTCATTTTGTCATAATCAATAGACTTTCAAGCAGCTGTGAACACGACACCAACCCACAAGTCCGTCTCGTAGTAACCCTGTCAATGTTACAAGTAGTTCATTTAATTGATTGTCCGTTTGAGCTGTTTTATCACAAATAATAGTTTATTTCAATTGAATCCTTCGTTGCTCTGACAGTAGCATTTCCAATTCTTGAACCACAGTGTGAATGAAAGATATTAGTAACTTTGAGTGCAAGGTTTGACATAATGACGCGGACAATTCTTTCAGATACAAATAACTTATGTTAAATATCAATTATTATTCATGTTTTGGTTATTTACAGTGCTGCATGCCATTTATTTTATTGGAAGGAGAAGCCTGAAGACCAATAAATTACTTTTACTCCAATGTTTGTGCCAAGTATGTTTTTTGTCTGCCCAGAGGATAATCCTTTTTTTTCCTTTGCAAAAGTACGAATAACCATGTCTGCAAATTGTACGTATCACGGTTTGAAAGCCCGACTTCAAGATCTAAAATTCTTCCGCGCAAGCTGAAATTATGCAAATTAATTTAAAGAACCAGAGAACCCAATATCATTTGTTTTTCTGGCCAAAAAAATTAATAATTTTGGAATTTTTGAGGTATAATCTTATGGACCAAGGCCTCTGGGACTGTTCCGGTTATTTCTTTAGCAGGGCCGAACACGCGTTATTTGTGATTACCATAATAAAAACGAACTCGCACGGGCGGGACGCTGTTTTCGCGATCCCCCGGTCAAAGTTCCATACCTAATTAAAATTTACAACCATGACACTTGGCACTACTACTGTGTTAAATATTGTTAGTTTCAAACTCGTATAGCACTCCGTTTTAGCAAACTCACGAACATGCACAGCCCACATATTTTGAGCCATTGAAAATTGTCTGCAAAAAACACTGTACTGTCACTGCAACGGTAAACTCTGAACAAACCACATGCCTGACGATGTTTTTTGGATATTAGGATCATTTATATTCGAGGGGGGCCCCTGGCGAAATAAACGAGAAAGTGTATTTTCCGTGCGTAAGGTCAGGCGTAGCCAGAGGGGGGCAGGGGGCGCGGCCCCCCAATAATGATATCATCGGTTGAGATGAGCGTCGTTATTGAAAAATTCAGTTCATGGCACTTGCAGGCAGGATTGTCGGCAAAGTATAGGTTTAAAGTTAAATTGGACAGTGTGCGGCAAGTAAACTGTACAAAATCGTGCAACATTAGCCCTCAGAAGACATTTAACTCATATAAAACCGAAATTTTCAGGGGGCTTTTCGCACCCTCGACCCCCACCGGGGCCCTTAAGCAGCCCTGCTGGACCCAAACCGGGGCCCTAAGGCAGGCCCCTGGACCCTAACCCATTTTGTCGGTTTGATATGCGACACTGGCCCCCCAATATGAAATCTAGCTACGCCACTGCCGTAAGTTTAGTTGTAAAACATCTAACGTCCACCAGTGAGGCTCGCTGATCAAGGGGAGTTCCGACCTTGCCTTTTATTACTCAATCTGTGTCTGGACACCTGTAGCTGATTCCCGACCCCCGTTATATCGTTAATCATGAAATCATGTACTGTTTGATGCTTCATATAGGAGCACAGTGGGAGGAGTGAGCGTTTTGGTTGTTTTAATCTAGACTCACTTGGAGCGCACATGGGCTTGTCACTTGTACTAGATTTCCCCAGAAACAAAAACAGGCCTTCTAATCCGTTTAAACTCCTCTGATGACAGAAGGAAGCGTTACATCCATAATTGGGTTGCCAAGAGAACTCAGTCAACGGTGTTCAACTTTAAAACAAAATCATGAGCAGACTATATTCATTTTTACTACAGCTAATGTATATTGTATTACATGTTGCATCACGTGCATTCACAATAATCACATTTTGAAACCATGCTAAAGAGCATGTTATGGGATGTTATCACTTTAACATTGAGCATCATTTTTATTGATGGACGCTGATGGCACAATAACTAGTAATGTTCAACTCAAGTACAACAATCGGTACTGTCTCTTTAGGACACAACTCTTCATCAAAAATGATGTGAAATACCTGATAAGTTGACATTGCATAGAGCAGTCATGAATAATAGACAATCAGTTGATTTCAAAACCACTCAATTTGCCTTCAATTATTTACAAACTTCTGAAGATATAAAACGATGTATACTTAGAAGAAATGATTCAGATATGACACCTGACATGAGCTTGCGATCCCGCTTCACTTAGCACACAACGAACAGCGCACTATGCCATAAAATTCATCACACCCCTCTCTAGATCACTTTTCTGCCCAGTAGTGTATGTACCACCCACACGAACGCCCCACCACTACTGACGAGCAATATGATATGCATACAATTTATCACAACAATTTAGATCCTTATAGGCAGTAGTGTATGTAACAGTGCCAACCTACCTGACCGAGCACAACCTAGCAGTACTACTGTTTTCATATCGAATGAAGCACCAATTACATGTAGAGCACGGCCAGAATATTGCATAGTATCCCATTACCATAGTACTTTTGTGTCTTTGTAGACAATTTGCAATGCCATTAGAACCTTTTCAAAAAAAGTTTCACAAAACACGGAGGACCCCGATTTGCCTAAAGGTGATTATAGTGTCATGCCACTTACCGCTTGCCGCTCGATGATGAAATTTACGTCACTACGCAAGCATGTCAGCCATCGCTAGACATGAACCAAGTGGCAAAGCCAAGCTGATAACGATCTCATGCCCCTAGGGCTGCCGCTTGGGACAAGCGCAAATCGCATTGAGTTGACTTGAGTTAAACTTTAGAGCGGTGCCGCTCGATGACGTGGAGTTGAAGCGATAACGCCGCCTGACTATAATAGCTCGATCATGCAAGCGGCGTACACCAAACGGTTTGCCGCCTGGAGCGGCATGGAAAGTTATGACACTATGTAAGGACTTACACTGGTCATCACACGCAACTATGTTTAGTTATGCATTAAAGATACAACAAGAGCTTTCAAGCCATCCCTATTTAGTCTAATATTTGTCTAAAAAATAAAATGGATGATTTTTTAGTTTTTGGGGGTTTGGCTGCAATCATCAACTTAAGTACTTTAAATTTCATAGGATTTTAGATCATAAAAATCAGGCTAGCCTAAGTGTAAAAACAGTCCAAAGTGTCAGAGGTGGTGATTTCGTCTTTACGACAAAGTGCTAAAATCGTGTATAGAACTGTTAAAAGGTAACAAACAAAGATTAGTTCTTCTTGCTTTTCAAAATCTTTGTCCCCTCTTAGCAACTGTAAAAGCAGTAAGTTTAACTCAATATTGATTTTATCCATGCATAAAAGGGTTGGTCATGCTTGGTTTACAACAATGAAACACATCTTATCTGGATTTGGAGGGGAGTTTTGAATAGCTATGATGTTGTTGTACTGGTAGGCTATTGGCAGACGTTTCATATAGAGTCCCATGGATCAAAATGAGGTATTACAATTGATTCCGTCATGCACTTATGACGTTGTGCAGTAGCGCTGACGGAATGATGGCAATACCTCATTGAATCCAGGAATTCTATAGAAACGTCTACCAGGCTTATTGCAGGCAAATTCCATGATCCATTGGTAGAGATTGAGGGCCTAACAAATGTTGCCACTTTACGGTGAGCGGTTTTCATTGCAAAAAAGCACTGGGGAGACCCCAAAAGTTACTTGAGAAGAGCGCTGTTGCTTGCGAGATTCCCCTAGAGGGCCTTATTCCCTTCTAAATGTGCCATAGCCTACAATGTGAGAAGTTTGATCGCCATGGTATGGTCCAGAAAACCGTCACTCTGACGGTTGTGGTACCAGAAACAAAACCGCCAGACACAAGAGCAAACATCGCTGTCAGTCCAAACCACAGCTGTTTGACCCCACGCAAAATTGTCTCTTTTATTTTTTAGAGCGATTTTAAGTACTGGCACACAAATACACTAATATAAAGTAGAGACAGCAATTAGCTATTACCTCCGCAACAAATCAGAAAAATCTATTGGGGAAATTCTGCCATTATAGCCCTACAAAGATCATAATTTGTCTGGTAAGTGCCCTCTATTGCCTATTTCCATAGAAGGATGTGTAAAACCCAATTTTTATGAAAATCATATTTGCCCGCACTGAAATGAAATTCATCAAATTACACAGGATGTAGTTAGTGGAGTAAAATACTCCAAATTAGTTTCAAAAGTGTGTCGCTGTGATAGTTTTTGTTTTATTTTATTTTGTCATAATAAATGCGAATTTCCAAAACAGCTGTGAACCCTAAGACACAACCCACAAGTCAGTGCTGTCGTTAACCCTGTCAATGTACCAAGTCGTTCTTTTAATTGCATGTCCGTTTGAGATGTTTTATCACAAATTAATAAGTTTATTTTTTTTTTTTCCAAATTTTTTTGGGGGGGGGGGGAAAAAATCTAGTTTCATGACCAGTAGCCTTCCAATTCTTGCAACAAAGCTGTTGAAAGATATTAGTAACTTTGAGTTGGCAATGTTTTGACATAATGAGCGACACTTACGTTTCAGATTCCAAACAACTTTAGTTAATTATCATTATTTATCATGTTGTTATGACAGTGCGCTGACTTTTATTTATTTTGAAGAAAGAAGAAGAACGCCTGAAGACCAAATAAATTTCTTTACTCCAATGTTTGTGCAAAGGTGATTGTTTTCTTGTTGCCCGCCAGTAATCTTTTTTTCACTTTGCCAAAAGTTTACGAAAACACCATGTCTGCAAAATTGGTACGTATTAACGGTTTGCAAAGCCCGACTGTCAATATCTAAAATTTCAGCAAGCTGAAATTATGCCAAAATCTAATTTAAATACCAGATAAACCCAAATCATTTGTTTTCCTGGCCAAAAAAAACTATAATTTGGATTATTTTTGGGTATAATTATTTCTGGGGAACCCAAGGGCCCCTGGATTGCTTCCGGTTATTTCTTTAGAATGGGCCACGACACGCTTTATTTCGCTGATTACCAATAATAAAAACGAACTCGCAGGCAGCGGACCGATGTTTTCGCCAAATACCCAGGTCAAAGTTTCCATACTAATTAAAATATTACAACCATGAAAATTGGGCACTACTACGTGTTAATTACGTCACACTCGTCATAGCAACTCCGTAGCACTACGAAACATGCTAACAGCCCACCCATTTTGGAAGCCATTGGGAACTCTGCAAAAAACATTACCTGATCACTGCGACGTTAAAGCTTTTCTGAACAAACCACATGCCTGACGATGTTCTGGATGTCTAATGATCATATTAGATTCGAGGGGCCTGGCGAAATCAAGAGGAAGTGTATTTTTCCGTGCCGTAAGTCAAAAAAGGCGTGGGCGTGCCAGAGGGGGGCAGGGGGGGCAGCGGGCCCCCCAATAATGATATCATCGTCGGTTGAGGATGAGCCTGCGTCAGTTCACTTGAAAAAACTTCAGGTACTGGCACTTGCAGGCCGGATGTCGGCAACGTATAGGTTTAAAGTTCAAGCACTGGACAGTGGTGGGACAGTAAATTTTGCAAAATCGTACAAAAATTAGCCATCAGAAGACATTTTAAATCATATAAAAACCGAAAATGTTCAGGGGCTTTGCCCCCTTCGACCCCCCCAGGGGCTTCGCCTGGACCCCCAACAGGGGCAAGTATAGGCAGCATGGACCATACCCATTTTCTGTTGGTTTAGATGCATGCGCACTCTGGCCCCCCAATATGACAATCCTACGCTACGCCCCGTGCCGTAAGTTTTATTTGTAAACATCTAAGCGTCCACCAGTGAGCTCGCCGATTCATGATGGACGTCCCACCTCCTAGCCTTTTATTACTCCAACTCTGTGTCGGGAACACCCTGTAGCTGAATTCCGACCCCCGTTATATAGTTAATCATTTAATCATACTGTTTTGGATGTCTCAGGATAGCACATGGGAAGGTTTTGGCTGTTTCATAGATCACCTTGGAGAGAAAATGGCTGTGTACTAATTTACCAAGTACAAACCCATTGCCCTTCTAAGAGTTTAAACTCGCTGATGAAACAGAACTGAAGGTTCATCCATAAACTCGGTGTTTTGCAAGAGATACTGCAGTCAACGGTTTTTCAACTTTAACAAAATTCATAGCAGACTATATCATTTTGACTTACAAGACAATGTATATTGTAGTAACATGTGTAGAATAAAGTTGCATTAACAATAATCACATTTTTATAAACATTCCTAAAGAGCATGTTATTTTGGCATGTTATCACTTTAACATTCTGAGCATCATATTTATATGACGTGATGGCACAATAACTAGTAATTGTCAAACTAAAGTCACACCAAATCGGTATGTCTCTTAGCCACCACTCTTCATCAAATAGATGTGAATCCTGGCATACTTTGACTGCATAGAAGTCATGACTCATTAACAGCAGTTGCCTTTAAAAACCACCTCAATGTTCCTTCAAGTATTTCAAACTTCTGAAGATATTAAAACGCTGTATACTTTAAGAAATGGATTTCCGATATGACCACATGCACATGAAGCATTGAAGCCGCTTCACTTAGCACCGATGATATGCATACAATTTTATCACACAATTAGATCCTTTTATGCAGTGTTGTATGTAACATTGCCACTACTGACGAAGCAACTTATGCAGTTACTACTTTTAATATCAGAAGGATTAGCACCAATTAAGTAGCGCCGGCCAGAGCTTGCATAGTATCCCATACCATATGCTACTTTGGTGTCTTCTGTAGCTAATTTGCAATTGCAATATAACCTTTTCAAAAACAAAGTTTTTACCAAAAACACGATGACCCGATTTGCATCCTAAAGCGTCATACATAGGGTCATGCCACTCTTACCGTGCTTGCCCGCTCCGATGATGAAATTACGTCACTACGCAGCATGTCAGAATCGCTAGCAATGACCCAAGTGGGCAAAGCGTCAGCAAGCTGATAACGATCTTCCATGCCCCTCGGGCTGCCGCTTGGGAAAAGCGCAGAATCGCATTGATTTGAACTTGGAGGTCCACACTTAAGAGCGGTGCCACGCTCGATGACGTAGTTAAAGCGATAGCGCGCTTGACTATAAAGCTCGATCCTGCAAGCGTCGTACACCAGCGGCTTGCCCCCCTTTCTCTGCCCCTGAGCGGCATGACCAGTATGACACTTTTAATGACCTTAATGGTCATCACAACGCAACGGTTGGGGCATAGCACTTGTTTGCCTTTGCATAATGCATTCACTCTTCGCAAGTGGTTGTGTAAGTATACGTGAGCATATAAGGGCCGTTTGCATACATGTATTTTGTCCGAACATTTCCGATTTTCATTTTGAAAAGTCCAAAGCTGCAGGCTAACCTTCTCAGTTAACCGACTCTTAAAGACACATCAGTGATTCAATCCGAAATATTTAACAATTTCCAAGAATATCTTAAAGTAAAGGTTAAGTCTGTAGGACTCTCATGGTATATTTTCCACTGAAAAATTGACAGAAGGAAAAACACAGTGTTCAAATATGAATACCATTCAATTACGTGGCGGTAGGAA